>JBAMJV010006832.1:0-159493 GCA_037951105.1 Echinarachnius parma | reverse complement strand
TTTGGTGCAATTGTGAATGTTCCGCGTATTCTCAAATATATCAACAGATTATAACCAAACTATATTAAAGCATTCTTGAGCAAGTTGCCGAGCTTTTTTTTTTCTTCTCAATATACTCATATAACTTATTAGTTATTATGCTCCTTCTAAAGTATAAGAATCCTTTGCAAAATCCCTTTATATATTTTAGTTCCTTTCCATTAGTAATGGAAACAAATTGGTTTCTCTTGAAATCAGTGACCTTTTACCCACACACTTGATCTTATCAATATGAATTAGATCATTGCATTTGCCATCTATACATCCTTCCATTTTGGTTTATCGTGATCATATATGGAAATTAATTGCATTAGTGAAAATACCCATTTAGAATTTTTAATTTGTTATCTCGATTCCTTTTATAAAATGGATAACATCCTCGCAAATTTCCATAAACCTATTTTGATTCTATCAATAGATTGAGAGCATCCAAATAGATCAGTTGAAATTGTTGTCCACCACAAATTTCTATATTTCATTATCTTGCTTGATCATATCAATATGAATAACATCGAGGGGGGGAAATTAATTCAACTGAACGGCGTCTGAAAAAACACACCCACTCTTAGGTACTCCAATTTCCAAATAAATAAATAAATGAATAGTATAGACGAACATGACAAATCAATGTAAATAGAAGACGATTGTGCTCCATAACCAAATTTTTCAATCAAGCCGCCAACATGTATTTGCACAATAGGAGGGAGATACATGTAATGAAAGCAGTCAGACGAGTTATTTATTCATATTCATTGTCGTGATACAAAATACAAATTATTAGAATGAGTGGGAGTAGTATACAAAGAGAAATTGTATTTGTAACAAAATGGATCACCTAGCAATAAAGTTACTCCAACTGGATATTATACATTTGATGTTTGGTAGCAGGAATATGAAAAATGTAACCTTTGTTTATTCACAATAGATCGTATCTCATTTTGTATTGTTTCAGCAGATATCCGCAATTCTGCCATCTTTATTAGCTGCAAGAGATAATGTTATTAACCTTTTCAGTTTCAATTAAAAGATAAAAGTTATATGTGACAGGATTATGAAAAAATACCTATGTTATTCATATAAGATCATATGTCCCGTTCTGTATTACTTTATCAGGTACCCACAATTCTGCCATCTTTGTTAGCTGCAAGAGATAATGTTATTAACCTTTTCAGTTTTGATTAAATGATACCAACATTATGTGTATCTGATGTATTTAAACTCTCAACTAGCATTGTGAGAAAGCTGAATATGAATATAGATTTTTAGCTCATCCGGCCCGAAGGGCCCGATGAGCTTATGCCATGCCGTTGCGTCCGTCGTCCGTCCGTCCTTCCGTCCTTCCGTCCGTCCGTCCTTCCCTCCGTCCGTCCGTCCGTCCTTCCGTCCGTCCACAGTTTTCAAAATGCTTCTTCTTCGTTATTTTTCAACCGATTTTGATTCTGATTGGTTCATAAGATAGGGCTAGGAGGGGGATTTAAAACTTCTACACAGAATCGTGAAATTCATTATCTATGGTAATTTATGCAAATTTATTCGAAATCACAAAAAATGCTTCTTCTCCTTCATTTCTCGACCGATTTTGATTTGGTTTGCTTTATCTGGTAGAGCTAACTTTGGTACACTAAACTTCTACACAGAATTTTGAAATTTTTCTCCATTCATTAATTATGGTAATTTTTAATTTTTTTATTTTTTTATTTTTTTATTTTTTTAATTTTTTTTATTTTATTTTTTTATTTTGTTTGTTTTTGTTTTTGTTTTTTTATTGTTTTTTTTTACTTTTTTTATTTATTTATTATTATTATTTTTTTTTTTTTAATTTTTTTTTTTTTTTTTTTAATTAATTAATTTATTATTATTATTATTATTATTATTTTTTTTTTTTTTTTTTCCCATGTCCCTTCCGGGGCGTCAAATTTATATTTTTTGACCAGTTGAAAAGTGTACCACATGAAATTTGCGATATTTGATGTTGCGAGATGGCGGATGAGCGCTACGTCATTGACGTTCTGGTTATTATAGTTTTTATTTTGCATAGCCCAGCTGTTGTTCATGATACCATTCTTTTTCTTTTGTGCGTGACATTTATTGCACAAAAGGAATGTTCATTATTGCATTTAGATGTACATTGCATGTTTGGGAATATATATTGTGTGCAATTCAAATATGTTTGCATTATCAAGTTGTTTACATACTGCAGGTCTCTGTTTCAATTAAGCCTGTCTACTTCCACTGTATAAATGTATTATATATTATTAAACTGTAAGGCTAGCCATTTCATATGTTCTTGTGAAGGATTGAAAATATAGACCACAATACCCAGGACTTGAGGTAAACAAATTAACCCACTGCAACTGGTTTAATTTTAATTTACATGCATTCTCCACTTAAGAAACAATTAGCCAGAGTATTTGGGGGACCAGTCCAGAATGGGTTAAAACTGCCATTATTATGGGCATATCATGTAGGTTCTAACCAATTTGTGCTTTCAAAAATAAGTAATGCGACAGTTAACCCCTTCCGTACAGGAACCTGGTGGGTTATGTACAAAGTCTTTGGGATTTCTGAATCTCAAAGGGAACAGCGGTTAAACGAAGTTAAAAGATACGCCTCTCTCAAACTATTGGGGAATTTGCGTTAAAAGGAGTAAAGAGACCCGCCTCTCCCATAACTATAGGCTGGAAAATCATAGACTGAAATTGTAGAATCAAAACACTTTGACAACAATACCCCATCTGCCAATGGTTGACCAACCATGATAATGGGGCAATAAAGTGCAACAAAAGAGTTGACCCTTTTCAGGATTGACCTTAGATGACCTACATTTGTTCTCTATTTGTCATCAAGCAGGGACAAATTAATACCCTTTTTTTGAGGTCTTTTTGTAGTCTTGGTATCCAGACCTGGTTAATAAAGCATCGCGAAAATTGACCCTTTTCATTATTTGACCTATTTTGTTATACCTTTCTTTAAATAGCTAGGGATGCATTAATAATAACAACTTTGTGGGATTTCGGGCACAGACATAGCTATAAACTTGGGAAGGGAGATATATACATATATATATAGAATAAAATAGAGTAACTTAGTTAAGTCATCATACAGACTGTTTCACCGTCCTCACGGCTCATCAGTGACTGATCTTGTGTGCAGCAAACAACATGAGGACGGTGAAACAGTCTGTATGACGACTTAACTAAGTTACTCTATTTTATTCTACTACAGCTCCTAATACCATAGTCGAGCACTTTTGGAAATTGTAGATTTACCACGATTCCTACATATATATATATATATATATATATATATATTTTTTGTTGGCGAGGGAGGGGGGTATAACACTAGTTTTTACCGTAGGAGTAGCCCCGAACAGTTAATATATCATGCTACATTGCATAAACTTGGTGTACCTATTTATTTATATTTTTTGTGGGGGGGGGGGGGTGATTGGAAAGAAATAGACTAAGCAAATAATATGCTACAGGTACACTCTGCTAGAATTTAATATTCAGAATGTGAATTTTGTTTAATAGTGGATAAGCAGTTCACATCAGTTTCTTTTATATTTTGTTAACTTTCTTATATGTTTCTTGGAGTTTTTTATGAATTCACACTTTGAATGGAGAAATGTTTTACGTGAAGTTTGGGTAAGATGAAGTACAATATTTTTTGCAAACAAAGTATTATTACAAGTAAACTCCTTTTTTCAGGTACTGGGGAGACTGTAAAGATGTTAATATCAAATATTGTAATCGCACACCACAAAGTTCAGCACCAGCCCTTTAAACCAAGCAAGAATGCCTGATACAATGAAAACATAACATCGAAAGAATGTGCACAAACTATACAAAGGAGTAAATCCTTTTCCAACACAATGTTATACATCTACTATGAAATATGTAAACTGTAAGTTAACGATGGTCACATTATACCATAATCATCCACAACTAGTTCAGCGCAAATATATTTCTGTCATGCATTTTACAACAAATTGTCCTTGAAATGTTTATACAAAATGCTCCCCAAACCCCATGTGAGCTATCTTCTTTTCTTGGCATCACGAACCAAGTACATGTATACACATAACATATGGTTACATTATATCCTAATCATCCAGAAACTAGTTCATTGCAAACTCAGTTGTGTGCCTGCTCAAGGAAAATACAACCTTTTCCGATGTTGGTATTGTGTTTTTTGTCCACTCATCAAAACCGTTTGAACTATATTATAGGCATGTTTGCTCAGATAAAATTCCTAAACCATTTCAATACTAGCTATGAGTATGAAAGGGTGATTGCTTCTATCACAAAATAAGGTGCTCTCGCAAATAAAATGGTTAAAGGGGACCACCAGGCAAAGAACAACACATTCTTATATGTTTTGCTAACTGCGTTTGATATTCGATAGATGTACAACACTTTGCAGCGGGTTGTGTAATTCATAAACAGTTCAATTAATCACCAACACTTACGGAACCATCGGGACCTCATGGTTCCGTATGCCCCAATTGTCTGCGAGTGCGCCAACTCTACACACACATACATTTGGAAGAAATGGAGAAGACTCGTACGTCCTATACAATAACTGTAGTCAATTGCCTTTCGTTTATAAGAATTTTATTTTTGGGTGGTGGTTCCCTTTAAATCTCTCCTCACTATATTTACATGTACATACATGTAGCTTTGACCTCCATCTCATTGAAATCTAGAAGAGAAATAGGTGACATGTAACCAAAAGAGTGAGATCATTTGTTTATCCTACATATTTATATCATATTTTCAGTGCCAAAGTCTATATTTACTCTGTGTATTCACTGTATCATCCTCCAAATTTGAATTGTTTTGGTGAGAAAAGTAGGTTCCTAAGAAATTCCACGGTACATATTTTTGTGACTTGATCAAATAGTCATACAAAGGGATGACCCATTTCCAGTTACATCAAAGCTTGTGGATTTATTTCGAAAAACAAAATATGTATGCCTACCTTACCTCAAAAATTGGTGAGCATAGGCCCAACTGAACATGGAACTCAATGCATGCAGTTATGCTCTGTATTTTGATGTACATACACCTTCTGCCAAAATCAATCAAAAATATGAATTATAAACCCAACATCTGTTCGTTTCACTGGTTAGTTTTATATGGATTCGCTTTTGATATCAGCCTTGGGAACTGATATATATTCACGAGCGCCAGGTGGTTCGATGTTCACGATAGGAATGAATTTGTTTGTTCTATAAAGATGATATTTCTATGAATCTAAAATCATTGAAATAATGGAATGTATGTACCAAATAGGTTTGAATAGGAGTATAAGCCATGACACTTGCAGGCTCATTAGAATACTGTATATCTACACATTTTGTAAAATGATAATTTTGTCTAGATATGAATAATGACAATTTTTAAAGCATTGTAAAGGATTTAAAAGATGCAAGATATGCTGCAGCCAGGTTGTTAATGTTTATGATGTCTATTCGCGATTTTAATCATTTGTGAATACATGCGCCAAAAACACTTTTGTAAATCATAGAATTATGAATAATATTTACCTAAAGTGTATGAAATGTACCAAACCAATTTACGATTGGACCAACTGATTATTAGCAACTCGTAGCATCGTAGACCTGTGTGAAAGTGACTTAATAGCCTCCTGGCTATTCTTTTCATTCCCCCCGACCCCCTAAAAATTAAAGGGATAGTTGAGTTCTCGTAAGGAGAGTACAGTTTTAGTGAAACTGAATTTTAGTAACCAAAACCTGCATCATTACATTACAAACTAATAGTTATAACTAGAAAGGAACACAAAATTACAAATGACGTAGTAAAGATCATGTTATCATTCAAAAAGAGCCGTTAAAACGTAACATGGCGCTCTCTAAACACTCATCGGTTTCAACCATTTTGAATAAAATATTGTGCATGTGATGCTTTGTTGAAATAGTGATTAGATAGAGAAATAACCAACAACTATTTAAATACCTATTTTGTAACTTTTTTGAAAAGAGGAAGCATTTTTTTGAATTTTTAACGGCTGGTTCAAAATTCTCTAATAAACCCGGGGCCCCGGGTTTATTACAAATTGTTTATATTTATGAATATTTCAGCCGTTTCTGAACCGATTTTGATCAAACAAAGATGATTTTATTGTTTAAATATTATGCTCTGTCAAATTTTACACTCAGTTTTTCATTACCTCACAAACCAATTAAGTAGTCTAGCGCCCTCTCTACCAAAACTCAACTTTCCCTTTAAACATTTCCTCTAGTTCTCCCGGACAAGCCCCCGCACATGTGAACACATGCTGATTCAAACACTCTAGCCACTGTTACCTTGTCATTTCTAATCATGAAGTAAAAGTGTGCCACTGCCTGTCTAGGCAGTACTTCAGTTGAACCTAAGGTGACAACCAGAAAAAATTTCTTCTTTTTTTCTTACACCATTGACCTTCTGATATCAGAAGTAGTCCAACAAAGTAACACAATTTCTCGGGAACAGTGGACTGTAAAGCAAAATAGAAATTTGTGCTGTACAATTCAAACACTCTAGCCACTGTTACCTTGTCATTTCTAATCCGCCTGTCTATAGGCAGTACTTCAGTTGAACCTAGGGTGACAACCAGAACAAATTTCTTCTTTTTCTTTCACCAATTACGTTTTAGTATTAAAATGAGTTCGACAAAGTAACACAATTCCTCAGGATGGACTGTAAAGCAACATTGAATTTTGCGCTGTACCACACATTTTTTTTGTTTTTCCATGTTAGATTCATTAAAAGATTTTGCTGCTTTGCCATTTACTTCAGGCCTGTAATACCCCCACAAAATGTATGTGAGCAATAATGTCTGAGTGACGATAAGAATTAGTTTTAAAAGACTGGTAGCAAGGCTTTCTAGATGGAATGTGATGTCACATGTTCATGTTACCATCATGTCAATAGCTGTTAGTATCACAGTCGGTCCTGAAGGGTAATGTGTTGGGAGGGTGTCAGAACATGGAGTAAGAATGTACATGTACATACATTTAAGGTGAGGGGCACAAGCCCCCTTATAACTGAATAGGATGAGTGATTTTAACTTGCTAATTAAACAAGGTAAACTATATTCCATTGAAAAGTTGTCTTTCTACCAGTAAAACAGCTTGCTGTGTTATTCAGAGAAGTTGAATACCCAACAAATCAAATAATATACAAGTGCACTCCTATTTAACCATCTTAGTACCAGACTGTGGACAAATCATATACATATTTCTCCCATGGTTTTTACAGGGTTAAAGAGTTGGTAAAAATCAATGGTTGAATATTTCCTCCAAAGATAAACCAACATTTGATTGGCCTAATTAAGACAACACGGAAAAGTGAAATGGGGATCGCAAGTTGCTTTGAGTGCAGATTTTAAAATCTAACAAATTCGGGATGTAATTGTAATGTATGAGAAACATAAGTAGGAGTTCTCCTAAATTGACCTTTTCCATTTCATCTTTTTCATCGTGTAATGAATCCACCCAAATCAGGTTTTGTGGTCTGGTCGAATCAGACATGGCATTTTCCAGTTATTTCTTCATTAAATACAAATATATGAACTCGATGCATACATCCTTTAATGACTTTTCAAGGATTACATCGGATGAATGCATGTATCTCCTGATATTAGGCAGTGCACTCTTTTACGTTCGCTTCTCATATCGAGATGCTACTTCTTCATTTAGAATAGATACCACAATCCGAGCAGTGGGGAACCTTGAGGGGTGCAGGGGGGCATTGGGGGGCATCAATGCCCCCCTGCACTTCTCAATATCCTCTTTTTAATCCTAATGATGAAGTCAAACATTGGGGGGAAACTGGCCAGAAATTAATTGAATAAATGGAACATGCTCTGATAAATACACAAGCGTTATATTTTTGTATGGGCTGCCCCCCCCCCCCTATAGTGGGGAACAATTCCCTGCCCCCACTTTGTTCCCTTCTCTGTTTTTAGTCCCTTGATATGCCCCTTCACTGGAGATCTGTGTCGCCTGGGCTTTTCCTGCGTGGTGCTTCTTTTTATTCTAAGTCTAACAATGCCAATTATTGAAGCTGTATGTAAAATATCTATAGATCTACACTGCCTTTATAAGTTTGAGAGTTAAGCCATTAATTATGTGGGAGCGGTGGGTAATATATTAGACTCAATATTGTTGGATATTTATATATATCTGTGTTTATGTATGTTGAAATAACAGTTGGACAGAGGTTTTTGGTTAAGATTTATTAAGTCATGGACTGCTGCTACGTGGTGTCTGTTGCATTTAAACCTCGTCATGAATTGCAACAGTAGGCTGCACAGATGAGGACCCGTCCCTCGTGAATGAGGCGGCAATCGGATGGCAATCGAGCGATGGAAGGACTTAATTCAAAGACTTTAATCTTGATCCGAGGAGGCAGAACATCTAGGAGAGAACGGCTTAATGTTTGCTCCCTGCCTATCTTTATATCCCTCTGGTCATCGCCCATAACATTTTTGGGATGTTTTCCAACTGTCTCTGGTATCGCTGGCAGCAAAACACTGTCAGTCTCAGGTCCTCGGGTTAATATTACAAGCTTACAGTAGCTTGACAGAGCTGATACAGTAAATCATTTTTCTGTATACAGCTTGCTGCTGTATCCTCGTCTTAATTAGTTGATCTATCGCATATTGGAATATCAGAGCTTGGTGTGCAGTATTTTAATTGCACTACGGAGGCAATGATTTACAAACCCGTCTTATCAAATGTGCAATATTTTTGGCAGTTAAACTGCCAGCAAATCCTTTTTGATATCAAGTTCCAAAGGATAATGTTACCAGCTTCCAATAGCCGGATAATAATGCAGAGCTCTGTAGTGAATCAATGCTCGTGTATGCAGTCGCATTGTCATCTTAATTAGTTTGAACTGCCTTGCAGGAGATACCAGTGTGCCATCTAATGACTCTAATGGAATCTGACAGAATAAATCTTGGAGGATAGTATGGATTACAAAAACCTACTGATGTGATTTTCTGAATGGAATGAGCAAAACAAAATGTAAACTGTTCCCATGAAGTGAACCTGAGAATTTATGTATTGTAATTTTCAACTCTGTATTGGATACCAGTAACCAGGGGAATTTGTGTTTCAGGAAACAAACTGATTTGTGTGGAATGTTCACTCAGTTTATCTAACCGAAAGGAAACTATAAATATACTGTTGAGTGATGATTGACTCGGCCCAGTTTCGCATTCACTGTTTAATTTGAGCTTTACTTTTGCCATGGCAACTTTTAATTGGAAAATATCCAGATGATATATCACGTTGTGTATGGGCGTAATTACGTACCTCTATGTGTTCACTAATTGCTTCATTTTATCTGAGCAATGAATGACTCTTCCTTTTCCAAGAAGTTTTGTCCACGGTTTTTGTTACATATCTGATCTTTTTGGAGCTGCATTTACTCTTCTTTAATAATGTGAACATGACATTCTGCAAGTGGATTCCTGTCACCACGTCATGATAGTAAACCAAAGTGAAAATGTGTTATTGTTTTAATACCAATCTGATGTATTGCTTCAATGTTGGAATTATCCATGTTGTTATGAATTGAAGTCCATTTGATGATGAAGCATTCTATGGTCGAATATTACAACTCAATTGGAGTGGAGATGTTCTTGTAACTTGTACAGCTAATTCATTGGAAATGTCAACATTTTTCAAGAACATTGAACATAAAACAATTATTTGACACATGACATTTTCAGACTACCAAATTTGCACTTTCAAAGAAAAATCAACACTAAAAAGCATCAGAACATAGTTACATGTATATCATACATATCTATAAATTTACGCGCATATTGTACATGTTCATTACATTCATGCACAAAAATGATGTAAGAAGTATGTTACCACTGCCCTAAAAATATCTATATGCCCTCATTTCATCTTGTTATGGTGCAAAAGAATACTTGGATGTAGGCGAAAACAGATCTCCGTAAATGTACGTTTGTTGCTATTTCCATCAACGACCACTTGTCTTCCACCATTTCCAATTGATTTCCTCTCAAAAGGGGGAGAAATCAATGTATTTTGGGGGGCCTTAGGGTAATGGTTGTTGCATTCGAATTGCGTGTAATTGCCCCCGTTCAGAACAATACTCTGTAACCCTCGATGGTACTTAGTTAGGTATTGGTCTGGACAATTGTGCAAAGAATTGGTCCGCACAATTGCGCTTTCGGTTTTATTGGTCCATAATGTTGCATCGACTTCCTATTGTACCTTCTCTTGATCCCTTCCTCTGCCAGACTTAAAATGGTTTCTTCTGAAGCACTTCTATTGGCACTTTTTTGTGAAAGTTCCTTCAGGAGTAAAACAGTATTATTGAGGGGTTTCTTGAGGGGTGTTAATAGCAGCCAAAGGGATGTCAATAGGGTGCAACCGAGAGAACAAGAAGGGTGTTGATATCTGTATAGGAGGATCACATGCATTTACACTTTCAATTCTTGTGGTATTTTTGTCAACCCATAGTGCTCCTTTGCACATGTGTATGTTAATTAAAAGGATTATATCCTGGTATTAAGCTCAATTTAGATCAGTTTATGCCACACCAACACTTATGAATATTAAATCAATGCTATTAATGGAGAGAGTGCATCAATTACTTAAAGACACACAGCTTAGGCATATGGTTATGTAATCTTAAATTGCTAAGTTGGTTCAGCAACACATTGGAATATACTAAACCGATTAGCTTAATGAATCCGTGCTAAATTGGATAAAGTCTAAAACATTCATATTGTAAACCGTTGGATAGCAAACTACACATACTGAACTGACCAGTAAATAAAGGCTACAGCCATGTAAAGTTGAAACAGCGTGATAACCATATACCACCTTTAATCTTTACTTTACCCCTGCAACTTTACTCTTAGTATCAGCATATTTCACATAAAACATTGAAAGAAGACTATGGTATCCCTGTAAAACAGACAATCCTGTTTACCAAAGTATGCTTAACTGATAAAAAGCTGTCATATAAAGGGTTTTGTAAGACACAACACAATGATAAATCATATATTATTACATTTTACAACTCCTTGCATGAATAACGTAGTAATATCTGTTTTAAAAATATACAATTTAAACAAACACATACATATACATATGACACATCTGGTAAAAGCCATGAAAATAACTTAAACATATTACACATTGACATAATTTTCAACATTGCTACAAATTTGGAACACACCATTGATCATTACTGTCTACCCACTCACAAGAAGAAGAAAAAAATGTGCACCAATATTATGTTGACCTCTGAATTTGAATTTCACACCAAAGTACTGGAGCTTCAATAATCATGCAATAATATTGACTTCTAGAAGTGATTCAAACAAGAATTGTTGCTGGTTACGTGAACAATCTTCATCATTGGAATCTGTTCAATCAGCATGACACAATGGAATACATATTATGAAAACAAAATGTTGTATTAAAAAAGACAAAAGAAACATCTGTTTTGGATCCCATGCATCTAGACGGAATAACATATATCAAGGCATATGATATGACAACCAAATATGCCAACTACGTACACATGCAATGACTTCATTCTGTTCATTTGACAACTTTTCCAACATGAGCATAGGATTGAAAGCACTTTCAAAGGAGAGATCATAGTGCATCAAATTTGATAAAGATGGCGTATTGTATTTACGAAGAGTTTTTTGTACTGTATGTTCTTCCACTTATTGTTCTTCTCATTTGTGTTCTTCTTGCCCACATTGAAACGCAAACGCCTCCTCCGTTTCTGCTCTGGCCGCTTCCCGACTTCATCTCTACGACGACGACAACCCAATTCTGCTCCTACGATGGATGTCAAAGTCCACCTCCTACACCTGCTCCTCAACTTCAATCACCCGATGATCCTCCGCAAACAACAACGGGATCAACATCTTTCTCCCACGAATGTGACCCTGCTTCATCCTCCGACAACAACAATGGGGGGAATTTTTCACCACCTCGCCAACTGCCATCGCTTCGTAATCCAACCCTGGATTTAACACCTGAACCCACATCAACATCTGAATCTGCATCAACATCTGAACAAACATCAATGTCTGAAATTTCTTCAACTTCTGAACATGCATCAAAATCTGAACCTACAACACGTTCTGAACATACTTTAACTTTTGAACGTACATTAACACCTAAACTTGTTTTATCATCTGAACATTCATCATTATTTAAACCGGCACTATCATCTGAATCTAAATCAACATCTGAACCAAAATTAAAATTAACATCTACAACAATATCTGAACATACATCTACTCCCAAACATACACTATCATCAACATCCAAACCTAAACAAACATTTGACAACGACAACGATGATGTGGGCTCTTTTTCGCTGGTCCCCTTACCAAACTCAGAGGAGCGATGGCTGAGACTACAGGAGAAGGCGAAGCAACGAACGCAAGATCTGGAGAGCGCCATCAACAGTCTGAGCGACTTTGAGTCGGCGTACAACCGCCTCAAGACGTGGCTCGGCGAGAAGGACCGGATGATCTCGGTGCTGGGACCCATCGGAGTCGAACCGGGCATCCTGAGGAACCAGAAACTGCAAGTTGAGGTGAGATATTGAATTCAAAATCATATTTAGGTTTAGTTTAGTTTCACTCTTACATTTTTAAGTATGAAGGGTTTGCATGAAAAAAAAACAGTGAAGAAGTTTTTGCCAATTCGAGAAAACTGCTACAATGTTTTTTAAATTAAATGATTGAAGCAGGGATGTAAGTTTTCCGGATTTTGACGGAAATCCGGATTTTTTTATAAAATTCCGTTTGTTTGTTTGTTTTTTTTTTGATCGACAAACCTGTCCGTAATTACAAATTACAATCAAAACCTATCCATCATGTTACTAAAAACTGCAAAGTTTAAAGGCAAATTTGCAAAATTTTCCCGCAGGGGCGCTGCTATGGGGCAAGGGCGCTGCCCCTGCAACCCCGCCAGGGGGCTACCGTCCCCTGGACCCCCAGTTTCTGGATTTTTTTTTTAAGCTCCACTTACATCCCTGTTGAAGCTTTAGCTCAAAGTTTTAAATAAATACAAAATGAATTCCTTAGTTTGGATGTCCCAACACAGACAAATTACTTTGAAGGTTTTTTCATAATAATGTTGATGATACATGTACTTCTTCACTCTGCATTACGGGACTCAACTCTTGACCAATTGTAATTATTTCTGCCCAAGACCATCATCTCCGGCTATTATAAAACAATTTTGGATGTGTAATATTAAATTGGTTTACATTTTGGGATGTTAAAATCATTAAAATTGATAAAATTGATAAAAACTAGTTTCTACCTGCAAAACGCTAGAATTCTCCAGGCTGTTGCTCTCAATAGCTAAGTAAGTGATATTGTGTGTTGTTTGCATGAAATCTTACCCTTTTGATAGAACTTTTACAAGTGGTTGTGGGAAAAACATACCTTATAATGATCTTGTAGGCACTTCAGAAGTGGGGCTGGTACACAAGCAAAAAATAAACAGATTTAATCAATTCCTTTCTCAGTATTTGGTTGCCCTTGTCATTTAAAAGTGGTGTTCTAACATTCATAACCCTAGCAATGAATTGGGTGTAATCCCTGTAATGGTGAAAGCTCTTTTTCAAATAGCGTACCTAATCCCAGGCTTAACTCTATACATTGATATCCCTTACAACCCCAGCTATACGTAATATATGACTGTATATTTTCCTGAAATAAGTATTTCTGCACACATCACCATCAGGTATAGCTTCAACCGAAATGAGACAGTTATATGTATGTTTTCAAAATAAGAACTACTGCACACAGAGGTTATTCTTAACTTTGACAGAAATGAGACAGTTATATGTATATTCTCAAAATAAGTACTACTGCACACAGAAATGGAAGGATATATATGTTTGAAATAAGAATTCCTGCACACAGAGGTTATACTTAACTTCACCTGAAATAAGACAGTTATATGTATATTGCCCAAAGTAAGTACCACTGCATACATACATGTGTAGTTGTCTTCATATTATAAAGAGAGGGAACAGTTATATGTAAATTTACACATACATGTGAACAGCAATAATGTAGGGGGGTAAACTAATATCTCCAGAGTTTTTTGTCCTTGGTTTGAGTGTCCTTTCAGTGTTTTGAAAGGCATTGATTCGCAGGATTTTCCCACCGTTCGCTCTGTGTGTATATATACAGACCATGTTCAGGCCTATGTGTAGAAGACTTAAGGAGTGGTCACATTGGGACACGACTCTCCATGAATAGACCCACGAATGCAGTACGCATTGGTACAAATCAATGGCAAGCCGTTTTTAACATTTATTCCTATTTCTTGATATCAAGAATTCAATTCTTGATATCAAGAAATCAAATTCTTGATATCAAGAAATGCATTCTCGATATCAAGAAATGCATTCTTGATATCAAGAAATACTTTTCGGTATTGGTAATACTTGATATCAAGAAATAAACTGATATCAATAATTCAATTATTGATATCAAGAAATAGGAATGGATGTTAAAACGGCTTGCCATAGATTTGTACCCTGCATTCGTAGGTCTATTCGTGGGGAGTTGTGTCCCAATGTGACCACTCCTTAAGTAGTTTTCATGTCTTATGAACAACAAATCTTACAATTGTTAAAGACATTCATTTAATAGAATCACTATTGTAGAATCATGGTAGATATTCTAAGAGTTCATTAATTAAGACTTCTCGAAATATGAAGTTTTACAAATCATATGTTATCCCTTACAACAGCAAATATCTTTCTCTAAACATACATGTAATCAACATTTTATTTAATAAAGATGTTGATGAGTTACATGTATGTTGGATATTTAGAAAAAAAGAAATGGAATTTCTTGCCCCTAAAAACATTTCTTGAGTGACAAAATTTATTGAAAGATTATGTCTAACATGACTGAAATTAAATGTGTGACCATAGCATTATATTTTGAGAAAATTAGTGAGCAAATTGATTTTGAAATGTCAATTTGTGAAATTGTTTGTATTTGAAATATGTTTTCCTAGATTGATAGGTTTGACCTTCATTCACTGTATGCTCAAATAAAGTTACACAGTTTTGTTAGGATTTGTTTAATATGTGTGTGCTGATAAAATAACGCTGAAGGCCGTATGAGATTCTAGGAGCAATGCACTTTTGCAAAGGCTGCACACAAATGTTGACTAATCATATTCTGCTAGAAGTTTATCAATCTATTCAGCCCCCCCCCCCCCCCCCCCCCCTCCCCTAACTGTGGAGAAAGGATGACTTATCATATTCTGCTGGAAGTTTATAAATCTATTCAGGACTACCATACAAAAGACTTAGGATTGTTTGTTTGATCAGTTGATCATATGATTAATCATAAATCTTAATGTAACAGGGCCCTGGACTGGTTCTGAAAATACTCAGGCTTAGGTCTATTGAGGATGTATACTTTGCTTAAATCAAACTGTTTTACAATGGGACAAAATGACCATTACAGCAACATAGAAATTCAATTCAAATTGTAAATTATATCCATCTTCTGATATAATCGATAATGCAAATTTGGTTTATTTTCATTTTCTTTTATATTATATTTTTCTGGTCAGTTTCGCTATGTTTGAAAATGAGGTTTTTTTTACATTAGGGCAATAAGTTGTAAAAGAGCAATTAGTTATTTTCATCTTTATTTTAACTTCATAGGTCACACAAGAGGAGTTCACAGCCCACGAACCACAGAAGGACCACCTACTCGAGGCCGGACAGGCCATCGTCGACCAGCAAGATGCGAGAGCGCGATCATCGTCACCGATCCAGGGACAGATGGCCGAGATCAAGGACCAATGGGACGCCCTCAAGGGTCAGCTTGATGGCAGGGAGGGCAAGATCGACGAGATCCTACGGGAGAGCGAGAGGTTCCACGACACGCTCCAGGACGCCTCGGACTGGCTGATGGACTTCAGGAACAAGATCTCCAACCTGGCGCCCATCAGCAACAGCCCTGATGTTGTTAGGCAACAGATGGAAGAAACTAAGGTAAGATTTGTTCCAAGTTTTAATGAGAGATACTTGTGGATACTTGTTACTGAGAGGATTTCAAAGGTATTAATATGCCTTCATGGTAACTGTCAATAAAATGTCTACAGCGTGATTGTGTTAACTTTGCTGTAATAGTGTCTTATGAAAACATTTCTTACCCACTTTGCTCCAATGGCTTTAAATGATTGCTTGGTAGTAATGTCATTTCTTATTGAATTGTATTTCCACCAGAACCTGCAACGTGAAGCAGAGAGGCGGAAACCCCAACAGGACACACTATCAGAGTCCCACCGACAGCTGACGACCATGAACCCCGAACTGACGGCAAAGGCCGAGGTCACCCTCAAGCTAGAGAGCGTCCAGACACCGTACAACGACCTGTGCCACAAACTTGGTACGTTTCTCTTCCGTTTATGGTCATTTAGTGTACTTGTACGCTCTTTCTAAACCTCTTCTCTACCCTTTTCAATACCTTTACCTTTGTCAATCTTCTCCCTGTTACTTTCATCCCCTTCAAAAGGAATTTTATACCCATTTTAACAAGTTACAATGCAAGCACATCCTTTTTCCTACCTTTGTTGATATTTCTGTCACCACAACTTCTGGTTAATCCGAGCCCTTGAGAATAACTTGAAGATCTTGATCTTGATCTTGATGTTACTAAACTTATATTAGGGAAGTAATACATCTATGTGGATTTGTTAAATTTATGCTTATTACTATGTTGTAGAGATTTAAAAGGAGGCAAGCTGCAGGCAGCTTTCTTTAACTAGTAAAGAATTTGAATCCTTTAGCATCATACTTTCACAAGATTATGAAATATAGTAAAACTAAATAAGTACAGAACGAAAATGAAAAGAGAAAATATTGAAATATCTAACGATATATTGATACTAGAATAGAAAATACTCATCGTCTTGTAACATTTTGATTTGTTCTGTTTAGATGAGAGGCAAGGCAAGCTTCAGGCAGCCCTCCTCCAGTCAAGAGACTTTGAGGAATCCTTCGGAAACATGCTGCGATGGCTGGAGAGCAAGGACAAAGACCTGTCTCAGGGCAAACCCATCTCTGCCAAACCTGAGATACTTCGCAGACAGGTGGTCGAACATGAGGTAATTTATGATTGATTGATTGATTGATTGATTGATTGATTGATTGATTGATTGATTGATTGATTGATTAATTGATTGATGACCTGTTTATTTTATAAATGAATGTTTTTTATAGAATGAAATAATTTATTAATGTTATTAATTGATATGTTGGTCAATCAAATGATTGGTCAGCTAAATACATGATTGATTGATTGATTGATTGATTGATTGATTGATTGATTGATTGATTGATTGATTGATTGATTGATTGATTGGTCATTTGGTTGACTTATTGCATGTTTCATTGATTGATTGATAATTTATAAATAGATGTATTGATTAATGTGATTAATTAATATGTCGGTTAGTTTATACCTGTGAGATGAAGTAAATCATGCAATTTTTAAAATTATTTACTCAGGAAATCCCCAAGGAGATCGTTAAACAGGTGTACACCTACGAGCGTATGCTTGAGAAGATCGACGCCCTCATGGATGAAGCAGACGGTCCTGCCGAGAAGAGCGCTCTCCAGACCAAGCGCGACTCCCTGCAAGCTAAATGGACGACTATCAACGACCGGACGACGCAGCGCGGCGATAGGCTCAAGGAGGCCAGCGGGAAGGCCAAGACCTACACGGACGAGCTAAACCAGTTCCTACCGTGGCTTAGGAGCGCGGAGGATAGACTCAGTTCGCTGGGTCCCGTCACCGCCAAGCCTGCTGTCGTGAAGAGACAGTACGAGATCATCAAGGTACATACCATTTTGAATTTAGCATCTCATGAAGTCCGTATAAAGTTTTTTAAAAGGCTGAAACTAACACAAATGGTTAGGATTGGTTCCTCCCTGGTTTATGAGCGCTGAAGATCCTTGAGATCTGTCATGACCAAGCCTGTTGCCATCTATTTGAACCTTTTAACCCGTTGAGGACTGGTCCCGAAATATTTCGTTCTTGAGTCTATGGAGAATGCGTGTTATACCAAAATCAATTCGTCCTCAACGGGTTAAGAGATGTACTTAATATATAGGAGTTTCAGAATTTTGATGGGAACAGATCATCCCATTAAGGTCAGGTCCCGAAAATGTTTGGATTTGGGTCGAAGGAAAATACATGTTATAGCAAAATCATTTTTGTTACTGTTAAAATTTATTCCAGATTATCAGAAAAGTATTTTCCTACAAACTTCTATATCATGTGTATTTTATGCATGCAGCAACTCCAAGAGGACATCGACAACCACCGCGACCACCACGAAGCAGTCAACAACTCATCAGACCTGCTCATCTCCAGGACCGACGTCGACCACCCCTTCATCAAGGACCAGGTGGCTGAGGCCAACAGGAGATGGAACGAACTCCAGAAAGGTAAGCCAAACAGTACTCTATTTAATACTGGTTCTGTTATCAAGATGTGAGATCTCTTATCTGAACTCTATCACTGATCATGAATCAAAGATCTCTGTGCTGTTCATAGTCTTAGTGCTATCTTCCTGTGGCAGTATGTATCTTTCAGTAACAACACTAGTTTTTAAGTAAAAATCCACCATGGGTCCTCCATAGTCATATTTGTACATTATGGTTAAAGAGGTTGTTTAATTATGTCTTTGAATCAGCAAAAATCATATGTTATGTCACTAAACATTTGAGCTGACATTAACCCCGGCTGGAGCCTAGATTATGGAGAATGCCTGAACATCAGTGACAGCAGACCTTGATATAAATTGTTCTCTACTTGTTCGTTTCTCTTTCCAACAGAAATGCAGGACCAACTCGTGGTCCTCGAGGACTTCCACAACCAACTCTCAGACTTCCAGGACAAAGTCAACACTTCCCAACTCTCTCTTGCCAACCTCGAAGAGCAGCTCGCTCTCCACGACGCCCCAGGAAAGATGGACCCCAAGAGCCTGGACAAGCTCAAGGTATGCCAGACGTTAGAGATCAAAATTGCTTTACACCAAAATATGTTATTGTCTAATTGTCAAGATTTTAAAGAACATGAAAGAAACATTTTTCTCCATTCGCCAGATAGCTCTCCATGAAGCCCAAAGAAAAATGGACCCCAAGAGCGAAGACAAGATCAAGTTAGGTCTCGATTATTGTATCCATGTTTTGTGAATTTCTCCCAGACAAGCCCCCAAATTTTCCCTTGAACCAAAGAAACCTTAAATAGCAAATTATCTGTACAAATGTTTGCAAATGAATTGATGTAATACTTTTTTCCATATTTATAATATTGTTTTCAAATCATGTTTACCGTACTTTTCAATTTTATATAGATTTGATTACTATGAATTGGAATGATACTAGGCAAAGTGAATTGAAGTTAAATTTAATATCATCGCTATCCTTGTTCACCCGTCAAATCTCAGGCCCTCCAGGACGAGGTAGCCGGTCTAGAAGACGTCATCGTCAAAGTGAAGGACAACAGCAGCGGCCTCATGGCTGCTGCGCCCTCGCACGCTGACACCACCATGGTGGGCGACGACGTCGACGGAGTGGTCAAGCGATATCACAAGCTGAAGGGGCTGGTCAAGGACAAGTATGGTCAGCTGGAAGCAGGCAACCAGGAGATCCTCAATTTCCAGGTATGGTATACACGTATTCTGTTTCGGTGATTTGTATACATGCCGCCCCCCAGAGCCCCCCAGTTACAGCGCGCGCGTACTGCGCGCAATAAGGAAGTAGGCCGACTTTCAGGGGTGAATGTTGTGCATAATCTGCCTCGGGATGGGAGAAAAGGGCGCGCGGATGCCAAAACTTGTAGAGAAGCCCCCCGGTCATTGCTGAGCACGTAGAGGGCTCACTTCCATGAAAGGCCGCCCGTATTTGTGTATAGTTTACAATTCAAACCTGTGCAATTATCTTGCGGTGCACAATCTCAACTCCCTGGGGAGCATACTTGTAGTAGTCCCAAGATGCTCTACTAAATAGAGTGCTCAAAGTCTTATTAACACCTGACCAAGTACCCATTTATACTCCTGTGAAGGGGGCATCAATGTGGATTAAATGCCTTGCTGAAGGACATAAAATGCTGGGGCACTGATTCGTTGCCAATTAAATAAATGTAAACATATCAGAATATTTTGGTTTGTTTTCATATCTAAAATAGAGTTTAAATATGTATGTGAAAAAGAAGCCGAAATGACAAAATCATAAGCCTGTGAAATTACGTTTACTAGACACGAGGTTATGTCTAGGTTTATTCTTATTCTGTCATTGTTTTTATTCATATGTGATTAATTATAAATGTTACAGGGCCCAGGAGTATTTCCTTTTGTGTGTTCTTGAATGCTGATGTGATTCTTGCTTACATCTGCTTATGAAAATTGCTCTTAATTGTCACATTTTTCTCTTCTTTCAGTCCATGCTGAACGACTGTTCCTTCCAGCTCGGAGAGGATGAGGAGGCGCTAGATAGGATGGCACCCGTTGCTAGGGATCTCGACACACTCGCAGCTCAGACTGATGAAATTGAGGTATTAATTTCATCAACCATCATACTGTTGCATATTATGTATTTCAAACATTGAGCTATAACATTGAAATACTGGTACCGTAGAACTAGGATTTCTTACTAGACAGATCAATGCCACAATATAGAGACACCAATTATAATTCTGTGACAGTTTGAATTAAATTTGAATTGTAAATGTTAATTTTTCATAGTTTTTTCACATCCCTATTTTGTTTCTTTGTTATTGCAATTGGCTTTTGTATTCGGGAATTGTATTCTTGTATTCTTGAATAAAAAAGCTAATGCAGTATCAAGAATTTATTAAAAAAATTGAAGATTCATGTTCCTTCTTGCAGTAGAATAATGATAGCAAGACTGATTTTTGTGGATTTACATTGCCCTCTTTTAACTCCTCTTTGTTACAAAATGTGTTTCGTCCTTCAGAAATACCAAGGCCACCTTGAGGACATCAAGAAGACGCTGCTGAAGGCAGACCGTGTCTTCCGTGACATCATCGACAAGGGCTTCCTCACCGACTCAGACTCGTTCCGCGAACAGCTTGACAACCTCAACAAGCGCTGGACCAGACTCCGCGAGCGCGCCAACCGCCGCCGTGACGAAATCGACCGGACGACATCGCGCATGCAGGACCTCCAACACAACATGGACGAGGTCAACGATCTCCTGTCGAAAGCGGAGTCGGCGCAGATGACGGAGAAGCCCGTGGGCGCCGACGTCGAACTGATCAAGCAGCAGCAGAAGGAGTTCAAGACGTACATGAGGAACTTTGTGGAACCCCTGGTGCCACGGTTAAGGGATGCGAACCGGGTCGGACAGAACCTGGTGCAGAGCGCCGAGCCGAGGGTGAACACCACCCAGCTGGAGTCGGATCTGGAGGCCATGAACGACAGGTGGAACAGGCTCAATGCAAAGGTAGACAATCTTGATATATATGGAATACTTTTTAAAGTCAACATAGTCCTTAAAGTTTGTTTGTCAGCCTAGCCATTAAGAGACTTGTGAGTTTGACCTATTACACAGTCAATTACCTACAGGAAAGTTGGAGATCTAATATTTGTTCCTGTTCTATGTCGTACAGAACTCGGACCGTGAGGCCAAGCTCAACGAAGGACTGCTGCGCTGCGGCAAGTTCCAGGAAGCCCTGCAGTCCCTGCTGAGCTGGATCGGAGAGACCGAGGACCTGGTCTCCAAGCAGAAGGACCCATCGTCAGACTACAAGGTGGTCAAGGCCCAGCTATCAGAACAGCAGGTTAGTTTATTTTCATGCTCAGTCCGATTGCTTAAAATCTGTGTAGGTTGATTAGATTTTAAGTCCCATTGCATAAGATCTGTGTTACCGTCTCCCAGTG
Organism: Echinarachnius parma; assembly: GCA_037951105.1. Lineage (NCBI taxonomy): Eukaryota > Metazoa > Echinodermata > Echinoidea > Clypeasteroida > Echinarachniidae > Echinarachnius > Echinarachnius parma. Next base: position 137,466 of record JBAMJV010006832.1, on the reverse strand, counting down.
GGTTGATGGGTTTTCTGCTTGGAAACTAGATCACGTATCAACCCACTGGGAGCCCCCCCCCCCCCCCCCAGCTATCAAAATAACAGGCAAATGTTGAATGTTCAGACCCATTGCTAAAATCTATGGTTCGTTTACCGTGTTTATATCTATATGGGAATTTAAATGGCTAGTATTGTAGATATTAATCTCTCAAGGGGTGAAGAATATAAACTTGCTACACAAATAATCTTTCAATGTGTTGCTGCATCATAACAAAATGAGTTTACTTTCTTTTCATCACAGCTGCTTGACCGACTGATCACTGACCGGGAGCCCAGCGTTGATGCCCTCAAGGAGATGGGTGAGCAACTCTCCCGCGTGTCCGAGCCCCAGGACCGCGCCCGCATCCAACAGCAACTTGCGGAGCTCGAGCGACGATGGCTCGCGCTCGTCGACGCCGTGCGCGACCGCCGTGCCAAACTGGAGCAGACGGAGAAGACCGCCCGTGACTTCCATGAACAGATCGCGCCACTGACCGAGTGGCTGGACGCAACCGAGCGTTCGTTAGCAGCTGTTGAACCGGTCAGCACGGACAAGGCGCAGATTCAGCGGCAGATTGACCAACAAAAGGTAGGAGTTCAAACATCCTTGATAAGATTCATCAGATTGTAAAATTTGTTTCATTTAACCTGCAAAGATTTAGATAAATGAAGAAAGTATGTTTGTGAACTCAGAAAAAATTATTTGCACACTTACTATCAACTTACTATTTTGGACATAATGTTTTGAAATCTTCATCTTCGACGCTGTTTCTCAGAAGTTATATCTGATTGCTATGCTAAATAATGATAATGCATTCATATAGCGCATTTTCCATCTAAAATGTTCAAAAGCGCAAGTCCACATTATTGAAAAAGGTGAGTGGCAATTAAAAATTGGTAAGCTGATTTTGTGAAGCATAATAAACATTTTTTTTTTATTTAATCTAAATCTGGGCAGGATTGATCAATACCCTCTTCAATAGGTACCTACATGTCCACATGTGTAATCCTGTCCCTTCATAAACAAAACTCAGAAAACAACAAATTATATAATACCTGAATTATTGACCCGCATTATCATTGAATGACCCATGCTTATATTTATATACAGGTACATGTGCATGTTTGTGTTATTTTTATTTTACATCTTTTTGACCTGTTTCAATGAACAATTATATTTTTAACAATTATTATGCATCCTGCCTTGTTTTGTATAAGTTTATTTCTGAATGCTTCAAAATTTACATCACAATGTATTACTAAACACATTTCAATTACATTGGAAACCAATTCAAAAGCATGCTTTAATATGATTTTGGAGAAATATGATGTTGATGTACAATATATGTCATGATGGCATGAACTGCATGCATATTTAATATTATTTTCATTGCCTTGAACCTTTATTTTTTTTTATGAAAATTTATTTTTTGTCATTATATAATTTGTTTTAATGCGAATGAAAGTTCATGAATACGATTATGACATCTCCCAACCTACAGTCCTTTCATTCCCTCAAAAATTGTTTGATTTTCAAAGAAATTCACCATCAAGCTGTTTTTATTTCAACCTGCACCCTTTACAAATCAAACACACTTTAATTAAAGAATTACACCAAATGCTTATATCATCAATTTGCACCCTTTAGCATTTTTCTATCACTTCACTTGTATTGAACTATGAACTCACTCACAAACTTCTTATTAATATATGGAGATAAATTTCTGGTGAATCTAGAAAAAAACACATAAACTACTGAATTAAACAGAACTGAAATAGGCGGATGAATAGAGAAACTTTCTGTAACAAACAAACAAATCTAGAAACCATTGCAGCTTTTGGTTCTATAGGGAATTGTTCAAAAAAATTTCTGTATTTTTCTATGTACATGTATTATGTACTGTATTTGTAAATGTGCTAACTTGTTTATGTCTTGTGTTCAAGTACCCGTATGGTCAGTTTTAAATACTTTACATATAATATGATTTATGTTGCTTATTCCTAAACTGTTTCCTGCCAAAATAATTCTTACCTAATGCATACTACATATAAACTTGTATAAAAGGAAGAAAAATATGAAATAACTAACCCTAGCTTTAAATATTCAAACCAAACAAAAATAATCAAACGAAAATAACAGGCGCTGGGAAAAGAGATTGTAAACCACGCCCCAGACGTCCGGAAGGCCGTTTCGGTCGGGCAGCGGTTGCAACGAATGGTCGCGCCGATCGAACAGAGTTCGCTTCAGTCGCGGCTGGACGGACTGGAGAATCGCTATGACGGACTTCGTGACAAGTCACGGCAGAAGCGGAGCGATCTCGACCGCGCTCTGGCAACGAGTCGGGTATTTGGTGAAGACGAGGGTGCCCTCTTGAGGTGGCTTACGGATATGGAGAGGAAACTGGCGCGCCCCGACCCGATTTCGATCCACCCCGAAATCGTCACACGACAACTGGCCTCACAGACGGTACACGAAAAACAAACGACACACTCTAACTGTCAAAGCTTATTCAACTTAACTGCTATCCATCTATTAACTTCCTTTTTTCTCCTCTACATATAGTTTCTTTTCTTTTGGGGTTTGGTCTTTTACAGCTACCATCCATTGCTGTTACGGTTTTCTGATGTGTATATAATCTATTTTTTGAGCTGCGGCGGTGGTGGTGGTTTTTCGGTCGTCATGGTTACGGGTCTCGCATGTTCACATTTTTACCTCTCAACTTAATGATCAAAAGTGCATTGAATTTTCTTTTTTCAGCGTAGCATAACTTGTAGTTGGTTGTTATTGTTTAATCTTCATGTAATGTAACAATAATACTCTCATTAGGATTTTCTTTACAGTGTATTGAAATGCATGCATATACAATAAATATCATGGCACAATTACAATTTTAGTTTAGTAACATTGGGTTGGATGTACATTTTTATAGGCCCGGTCACATATCACCGGATAACATAAACGGATGCCTGACGTACAGAAAATTTGCAAAATCAAATTATCCGGTGGTGAAAGTTGTCTCCATTTCTTCATGCATAGAACAACGTACACTGCCTGACAAGAAACTGACATGAAACGCATATGAACGGAGACGAACGGATTGAAAACTTAAGTCACCGTCGGGCATCCGTTTACGCTATCGGGTGATATGTGACCGGGCCTAAAGAAGAGATTGAAGTTAAGAATTTGAGATATTTAAGGAACGCTGTTAAGTTTTTATTAACATGAATGTGTATAATTATTGATCATATTAAAGAACAAATTTGTTCTTTCATGTAAGTTATTAAAGCATCAAAATGTGAAAGGTTCAACTATCAGTTCCATGTGATGATGAGCCTTTAGAATACTAGGAGCCATGAAGATTTATCAATTTTCAAGATATTAGTTCTGAAGGAAGAAAATACTAATGAAGGCAGAATTATATTTGTAAATACATTAGCTATATGAAAACTAGTGTCTGTTTCATGTTTAAATCAAGAATGGATGATAGGCCTTGCCACTACTTTGCATAATGATTATATTGATAAAGATACTGCATACATTGTACCTATATAACACTAGTTAAGTAATGATTGTAATACATTTAAAGAAACCTGCAACAATTATACTTGTTTGTCGCTTTTATCGGTTTCAGTTTTAGATGAATCTTCACATTTTTCAGGTTATCATTTTGCTATGTACGCAAAGCATATCGATACGTTCAAGTTGTTGACATATATCTATGATGCATTGTATTGTCATCATGAAACATCTGTATATTTAACCTACATGAACATTGTACTATGAATCAGTATCATCTTTATTTTTGTTGCCTATTAGCTATTCATATCCACAATAAGTTTCAGAATGGTCAATAATTTTTACTCTGAGAGTGCAGTGTCCTACCTGATTTTGTAGATATCAAATGCCATTTATATTCCATGGTTTTATATTGAGTTTTAATGTTAAAAACTTCATCTATTATATTATTCATTATTCATAGTTTGCATCCATATTAACTAAAATATGTTTCTTCAAACATCAATATACAATATCATTTTACTAGTATCCATCTTTCATTTGCATGTGCATGCTATTACTACATTGGTTTGTGTCTACATTTTTCATCCATATATAACCATGTTGCATGTTGCTGTTTATGTTTGAAGTATGCTTTGTTACAATTTGTGTTATTCTTTTAATTCTTATTATTGCATCTGGATTGGTAGTAAAGAACAAGAATGTCAGCCCATTTGTTCTGAAATAACTTTATTTTTACCCATAGATCAGGACGTGCCTTTTTTAGGCTTGCTTGTAGGTCTATGAAATTCAATTGCATGTTACAATGACCAAAGCTTCGTGAAGGGTTTAATGGTTAATGAGAGAGTGGTTTTGTTTCCTTTGTGTAAGACTACAAGATGAAGTCTGATATATACAGTATGTATATAACTCATGATGGTTTATAATCAAGTTCTACTGTCCATAGAACCACTCTGAGGATTACATATAGCATGTAAACCTATGTAAATAATAATACATCAAATCTCTACATAATTCAGAAATACTGAAATATAAAAAAGATTGTTCAAATGTACGTATTTATATTAAAATATCTGGCAATTTGATGATGGTTTATATTAGCCCCATGCATACTGGAACCTTATGGGTTATGAACTTGTATGTAAGATATGGGAATTTCAGAATCTCGGAGCATGGAAACATCATACATTGGCCTCATAATGAGGCCAATGTATAGTTATGTATTAGCTCTACACCTCTTTTGTCATATTTTTTGTGAAGAGGTCTTTAATGTTTTGAATGATTGGTGTTCTCGCAGGCGTTGCATGGGACTGTACTTGAAAGGCAGCCAAAGATCAGGAAGGTTCTATCAGATGGACAGGATCTTCTTAGGCAGTGCACAGGTGAGGTCATAATTATATAATTGATTATGATAATGATGATGATGATAATGATGATGACGATGATGATCACAATGATGACAATGATGATGACGACAACACAATGAGAAAGAGGTTCAGAAGACTTCCTCAAGCAGCAGTTCATCTGATGAGGATTAAGGTCTGTCTGAATGGAGGGACCTGTTATGAAGAAAGTTGGATGATGAGGATGATGATGATGACAATACAATGAGAAAGAGCTTCAGAAGACCTCAAGCAGCAGTTCATCTGATGAGGAGTAAGGTCTGTCTGAATGGAGGGACCTGTTATGAAGAAGGTTAATGATGAGGATGATGGTGATGATGATGATGATGATAACACAATGATAAAGAGCTTCAGAAGACCTCCTCAAGCAGCAGTTCATCTGATGAGGATTAAGGTCTGTCTAAATGGAGAGACCTGTTATGAAGAAGGTTGATGATGAGGATGATATTGATTATGATTATTAGGATGGTGGTGTTGATGATGATTTTGATGATGATGATGGTTTTGGGATACTAATTTAAGAAATTTGTTCTCTTTGATAGGACAGAGTAAAAATAATGACAAGTGTCATGTTTCTATTCAAATGATTCAATATTTCCATATACATGTATTCTTCCCTCGTAGGCAAAGAAATCATGGACGTCCAGCAGAAACTGGACAACATCCAGAACCGCTACGACAACATCCTGCAGAAGAGTGAAGACCAGCTGAGCCAGCTGCAACAGGCCGTGCCATTGGCCAACGAGTTCAACCGACTCCAGAAGGAGTTCTCTGATTGGCTGACCAAGGCCGAGCGAGATCTGAGGGACTTTGACCCTTCTGCCAGCAACGAGGCTCAGAAGGCTGCCCAAGAGGTGAGAATCTTTGATGATGATGATGATGATGATGATGATGATGATGATGATGATGATGATGATGATGATGATGATGGCAACAATAGCTACATTGAGCAGGTTAATAATATGTGGCAGCAAATACATGTACATGTATATCATTTATTGAATCAAATTAATCTTTACTTTTGTGCATACTGTTCTGTTCTCAGAAACTCCAGCGAGAGATTGACCAGCACAAACCTATCCTCGCTGAGCTGAACGAGAAAGGAACTCGCCTCATCGAGCTCAGTCCTGGCCAGGGAGCTGCGGAAATCAGACAACAACTCAACGAAGACAATCAACGTTTCAACGAGCTCGCATCACGAACCAAGGACATCGAGTACAGGCTCAGCGCCGCTCTTGATGGTGCACAAAAGGTAAGGCACACACCACGCAATGCTTTCACACACTCAGTCTATGGATGACAAACAAACAAATGTGTTGGATTGAGTCTATGGATAATACATATTAAACCAGTATCAATTATTTTTCAATGGGTTAAAGATCATTTGAAAGAGAGATACCTGTAGCCGCTACCTTGGTCTATAAAAGTACCTCGACGATCTTGATTTGTTCAGAATAGAAACTGCTATAGCCTAATGCTTTCAATACAGACATAGTCTTTACTATATGGTCATATACGTCAGATACAGGAATGATTTTAAACTCTTGTTCTCTCTTTTTTTGTTGCCCCGACAAAGATCCTGTTAGGATTGAGAGCTACGCTCTATGCAACTTTCATTTTATCACATTGGTGATATTTAGCAGATAAGCAGTTTTCAGCAGTATTTTCTTTATTATTTATTCTGTTCTCTCTCTTTATCAGGTGCAACAAGGCATGGACAACCTCCTGCAATGGCTTGATGAAACTGACCGCAGGCTTCAGGACAGTGCCAGGGACACCATCAGCGTGGATCCCGAAGGCGTTAGAGATCAACTCAAGAAAGCCAAGGTGAGAAAACACTTCAAACTGTTCTATTATGAATGTCTAATACAATGATATCAAACATGCATGGCAAAAATCATAGCTAAACCTGTCATAGCCACCACCTGTCTATAGCAACCAACCCGCCTATAGTGGCCACAAAAAAAGGAAACCTGCCGTGAAAGCAAATGTTACGTAACCCCTCTAAGCTAGGTCACCTGTCTACATTGGCCATTTGTTTCTCTAGCTGGTCACTGTATAGGTTCAATCGTAGTTACACCATCTGGATAGTACTTTTTTAATGAACTCTTTATGTTCCAACTTTGCAGGCCATCGACCGAGACATCACCGGGAAGCAGAGCCGTGTCCAGGACACCCTTGGTGCCGCGGAGAAGCTAATCGAGCAAACGTCGGATCCGCGCCAGCAATCCAAACTCCAGTCGCAGGCTGACGAACTCAAGAGGAAGTTCGACGACCTTTCAGGCCGAAGCGCAGACCGCGTTGACATGCTCGAAGAAGCGCTACCGCAGACGCTCCAGTTCGTTGAGTCGCACGATGACCTGACGAAATGGCTGGGAGAGATCGAGGGTGACTTGAGGAACCTGAAGCCACCGGGACTGGATGCGGATGAGATCAGGAAAGAGGTCGACAACAACAGGGTGAGTATTTCCTCATTCAGTGCTGTTATATTTGTTTGTTTGTTTGATTATTTGTATTTCTGTGTATTTTGAGTGTTTCAAGTTTTCTGTAAGATCACAACATGATGGGTTAGAAGAGTAAATACATTTTTGCATGTTTTTGAGACATTGCTTCAACAGTATTGACGCTGCATTTAAAATAGAAATGCATTTGTGGCAGAAGAAAAAGTTGTGTTATCTCAGTCTCTTTCTCTCTGTCTGTCTGTGTCTCTTGCTCTCTCTTTCTTTCTATATCCGGTATTATTTATGACATTGCTTCTCAATAATGTCCTTATCTCATCCCTTTTACAGTTCATGAAGCAGTCGGTCGCCGAGAAGCAGCAACACGTGAACAAGCTGAACCGCATCGCCCCCGAGCTGGCCAAACTCAGCCCCGGGGCGGGGTCCAGGGCAATCCAGACCAAGGTTGACGATGACAACCGTCGCTATGACAACGTGAAGGAGGACGTCAACAAGCGAGGGGAGAAGCTCTTTGATCTGCTGCAGAGGACAAGTGCCGTGAGTAGATGGATTTGTTCACATGCTGTATAAATGATACTACTACCTGAAAAAAAAAAAAAAAAAAATTGAAGAGAATTTAAATTGGCAACAATAGTCAGGTTTGACTGATTGCCATAAAATAACAACAACAACAACCCATAGAACCCCCATTGATATTGTAGCTACATGTATCATAGAGTTAATTTTGGTTATGTCATAATGTTCCAGTATGCAGTGGTTTTATTCTGATTGCATCTTCCACTTTGAAAAAGTAGTATCTACATGTATTAATGATTCCTTACCTTCATAAGTAGTTCTCTCTAAAAAAAAAAGTATTAATACGTAATGACATAGACTTTGCATAGTTGACAGTTTGAGAGTTGTATTCTTTTCTTTAAGTTCTGATGTGCCCCTGGACAAACGGTAGGTCGAATTTTAAACCATATGTACAAGTGTAACTCAAGCATTTCCAATATAGGTCCTAAGCAATGAACTGATTTTACTATACAGCTGCATTTCTACATGTGCAGTGCATGTAAAAGATTTTTTAGGTGTAATATTGATTTATTTTACCTTTAAACTTATCATTGCAGTTTGTTGAGGATCTTGATTCAACCCTGGAGCAACTCAACATCACGTCAGAGAAGCTAGCCCGACCAGACCCCATCTCAGCTGATCCAGACCTGCTCAGGAAGCAGATCAAGAAACTTCAGGTATGATAAATATTTATTTGTTTGTTTGTTTGTGTGTGGTTTGTCTGTCTACATGTTTATGAATGTGTCCATTTACCTTTAAGATGTACATGTATTGAAATTCAGATTATGATGGGTTTGTTGCGGTAACTTGTATATGAAAATATTAAAAGCTGAATGATTTTAAAAGAAATATCATATTTTGCAGTGCAATATTGACTGAGCTAATAGTTAAATGTACATATGTGTATAAAAGGAATGTTTTACTTGATTTTCATTCAACAAAAGGCCCCCGGGAAAACAGTTCCATATCACTGATGGGTTCACCCTGTTTAAATAAGACAAAATAAATATATAATTAAAATAAGTTATACATTTGGCTCCGAAAACAATTTCTAATTTCAGTTCATTATGTTTTTCTTTGCACCAGACTCTGAGAGACAACATCGACAATCAGATAGACGCCGTCGAGGCCATGCGCAAGGCAGGTGCCGACATCATTGCATCATCGTCACCCAGCGACCCTCATGTCAAAGGTATTGTTAAACCCCTCATCTACGAGATATTGCTTTTCCCATAGGGTTAACACATGGTACCCTTGGTTGATGGGTTAAATTCCCTACAGAAATTTTGCCATATTTTTGTAACCAGTTTAATACAGAATATATATCCAAGATTGCCATCTAATGGTATCAATTACTGAGAAAAGTTATTTACTAGATTAAAATGGTTTGATTTGAGTGATTTAAATCTGATGCCAAATAATAAAAATGAATGCCCTTATCATACAAAAGTGTCAAAGACTCTCTTTGAAATATCTTTTTTAATTTTTATGTTAGTGAAATGCATGTAAAATTCATGAATTTTCCATAACGCAGTGTTGCCAATTTGATGATTTCCACAGAACTGCAAGACAAGCTTGACCAGATGAGCAACAAGTGGGACGACATCACGGCCACGGCCAATCAGCGCTCGGGCGACCTACAGGAAGCGCTTCAAGCTGCTCAGGGCTTCTGGGAAGAGCTGCAAGGCACGACAGGAACCATCAAGGACCTGCAGGACCAGATCAAGGGACAGGAACCGCCCGCTGTCGAGATCCCAGACATCAAAGACCAACAGGTAAGTTAACTATTACCAACATCAGATTGATGTCTCAAGCTGTCTTGACTGTATTGGAAACAATTTCCATTGGAATCGGTTGATGTAATGGAAACAAATGTGACCGTCCAGCTCAAATCCCTCAAAAAGTAGGCAGATATAAGATTAGGACTTTTAGAGATGGCTTGAAAGACTATTATCTGAGCGTTTGATAATCATAACCCTGATGCCTCACTGCTCCAACTCCGCCAAAACTGACATCCAGAAGAACTTTAAGATCTTATTTGATATCTAATCCTTTTAAATACATTCTTACTTCAGGACATCCTGCAAGCCATCAAGGAGGACATCGACGCAGCACAACACGATGTCGACATGACCAAGCAACTCGGCGAAGAGCTGATGCGCCACTGCTCCGACTCCGCCAAACCCGAGGTCAAGAAGAACATGGACGAGCTCTCGTCCTCCTGGGAGAACCTCAACCAGGCGCACGAGGACCGGCACAACAAGCTGGATGACGCTGCGGAAGCGGCAAAGGCCTTCCAGGATGGGTTGGACAAGATGAACCGCTACATGGACGGAGCCGAGGAGCAGCTGGAGTCGATGCAGGCCGTCGGGTCAGACCCTGAGACGGTCAAGCGACAGCTGGACAATCTGAAGGTAGAGAACATGTTTCTTGTTTTATTTGATCTGCTTGAATTCTTGTCCTTGCACTTGGACAACTCTCTTAGGATAGAGGATGTGCATCATGAAAAACAATACATGTACTTGCGCCAATCTATGCCGTTTTCTTAAGACATAAACTGAGAAATCTATATAAACTGAATTAAAAATATATATATATGTTACCTAGACAGAATGTTTTTTACATGTATCACTTTAGAAAAGTGTATTTTATAAAAATGAAGGAAAAGTTCATATAGAAATTGAAACATACTGTATATTCGCCTCAAATAAACTTTGATAAAGTAAAGATTTAAACATTAGAACCGACTCTTTGCTTTACCAGTACTTCAAGAGCGACTTGTCCCAGAGCAATATGGATCTGGAGCGAGTGAACCATCTGGGTAACAGGCTACTGGCCAAGTGTATGCCAGAGAACCAGGAGCTGGTCCAGGCCCCGATGAGCGACATGAACCGCCGCTGGAAGAACCTCCAGGACAGGACCTTTGACAGACAGGTGAGAAGATGTTAGCTCTTTGCTTACAGGAACCTTGTGGGCCCTGTAATACCTCTATGGGGATTGCAAACTCTAGTAGGGAACAGGTTAATGTCAAAATACATAATACATAATACATAATCGTGCTCACTAGCTAGACAATTAAAGAAACTTCACGGTTTGTAGAAATTCCAGGCCAAAACAATTGACAGACAGTCAGGTAGTTGGGATCTGTCTTGAATGATTCTCAAAGACCCTTATAAGAAATTTGAAGTATAAATGTACATACATGTAAGTGTTTTGCAAACTCTATTTTTGTCATTCTAACAAGTTGCCAATTTTAGATTTTCGCCATACATGTAGCATACAGTTCATTTTGATTGAGCAATTGGCCATTGATATGAGAAAGGGTATTGACTTTTACTCATTTCATGTTTTTCACAGCATAAGCTGGAGGCTGGCTAGTGCTGGGGCAGATGTAAAGTTCTCTTGACGAGCTCCTTGGATGGATGAACAGTACAAAGAATCCCTGTCTTATTACATAATCCATGTTTTTATCGTAACCATTTGCCATGTTCGGAAAGTGATTTATGCTTTCTTGATTTTCCCCAACCACAGCACAAGCTGGAAGCAGGTCTCTTGGCCCTCGGCCAACTGGAGAGTTCCCTGGATGAGCTTCTGGGATGGATGAACAGGACGGAGAGTGCCCTGACGGATGGGAAACCTGTCATGGGTGACACCAAGGTAGCTGAGATTGCTCTTGCTAAACACAAGGTAAGCATTTTATTATAACCATCACAACAACAAAATAGCCCTTATTGTCAGTGAAGACCGAAATAACAACTTTGGGAACAAGTTACATGTATAATTGCTATTTTTTGTATTTGTTTGTTTTTCACAAAATAATGAAGCCATCCAAGAAATGGACGAAAAAAGAAAATTGATTGACATTTAATGGAAAAGAAAGCTCATCAAATTCACACAATTTGTTGTATTTCCAGGTGCTTCAAAACGACATCCTCGCCCACGAGTCAAGCGTCAAGTCCGTCAACCAGGCGGGCCAGAACTTTGTGGCATCGGCCGACAACCGCCAGGTCGCCAATGTGGTCCGAAGCAAGCTCGACGATGTCAACGACAAGTGGCGCAACCTGAACAGGGTGATGGACGACAGGAACCGGGAACTTGAGGGTGCTCTTGGAGAGGTGAGAAATGCATTACAAATTCCAAAGGTTGTCATGTGGCGGGGGGGGGGATGTAGAGGACTTTTCAAACATTTGTAACTAGGATATTTTGTGCACACTACATAACACTGAGCTATCATGTAATACACACCATGCACACAGCATTCGTATGATTTTACCACATGTCTCATTTATGAATCTGTACCACCTTTCAAAGTTTGGGAGTCCTGTAGAAACCAAATGTAGCTCTCTGTTTTTGTTTTCAAGACATGATTATTTCTTCATGTACATTTAATTTGGAGCATATCTATCTGAAAATTTGGCGTTACATTGAAGATGCTTTGACCTACACGATGGTATGCAGAACTTATTATAGCAAAATAACAAACTTAACCACGATATTTCAATTCAACACATATTTATCTGTCATCTCTTCAGACCAAGGACTTTGCTGAGGAGGCGTCCCGTCTCCTTCGCTGGCTGCATGACATCAACGGTCAGCTCTCATCTGCCCAGCCAGTCGGAGGCCTACCAGAGACTGCCAAAGAACAACTGGACAGACACAACGTGAGTTGGCCAATCTTTTCTTGTTCTACTCTCACACTATAGAAAACTTTTGTGTATTTATTTCACCAAACAAAATATTTGGAAAAGTGCAATGTTGTTGTTATTTTCTAAACTATTACACCTGAGTAAATTAATGCGAATATTATAACATGAAAAACTCTTTGGACATTAAGACATCAATTCTGTTAAATTCTAGTCCCTTAGATACAGACTCCGTTACACTGTCTATGAAGATTTCAGATTGAAAATTGCCAAGATAATTTGATGTATTTCTTAATCCATCGCCTAGAAAATTCTGATGTACTTACAGTACATTTAAAAAGAGGTGGGCTAAGACTAAAGATTGTTTCATCTACCCTCTTTATGAGAGTGATTCATGGTGTCATTTTAATACCATTTAAGACTTCATTTGAAGAAAAAAATGTTTTGGTATAATGCAGGACTTGGTGAAGCAAATGGATCGAGAACAACTCGCCTACGACGCCCTGATGCAGACAGGCCAGGCACTCACAAGGCGATCTGGTCCCTCTGCAGAGCAGGAGGGCGGGGTGGGACACACCCTGAGGAACCTACAGACACAGTGGGACGCGGCCAGGCAGAAGGCCAACGACAGAAAGGTAAGGTCATGGGTCAAGGGTCACAGGTCATTCTTGTACATTATATAAAAAGAAAGGCTGTTAATTTGATGTGAAGTTGGGGGATGGAGCTAATGGTTTTGACACACCCTGAGGAACCTACAGACACAGTGGGACGTGGCCAGGCAGAAGGCCAACGACAGAAAGTTAAGGTCATGGGTCAATGGTCAAAGGTCACATGTCTTGAATGTCTTGAAATGGCAGCATTGTTTATTTGATGGGAGGTTGTGGGGATGGGAGCTAATGGGGAAGCAGTGACAGAAAGGCAAGGTCATATAAAGTCATATGCAATTTGAACATGATTTGATTTTGGTATGACAAGTTTTTAACATAGTGCTTGGCCTGTGTATTTTCGGGATCTTTTGCAAATGGATTAATGTTGCTCTTACAAACCTATAGTTTTGTCACTTTTAACAAACCTCACTCACTGGAAAGTTAAAGAAAACTTTCTAATTTTGATTCTCAAGCACAATTGATTATGGAAAAAAAACTGTTGAAAATACTCTGGATGATAAACTGAAAACAGTGTAACATAGTCATTGTCAATTTATTTAATCTTGTTTCCTTTGCATATGTGACAGCATATTGAACACATTGTTGTATATTCATTGTAAACTTTTAAATCTGGATTCTTTTGCAGCGCAAGCTGGAGGAAGCGTTGACCCAAGCCCAGGCCTTCCACGACGCCCTGCAAGCCTTCATCTCCTGGCTGACGACGGCAGAGAAGACCATGAACAGCAGCAAACCACCCAGCACTGTACTGGACACCATCAACCAACAGATTGCAGATCACAAGGTAAGACTCTAAAAAAGTAACGCTGATCAAAACAAGGAATACACAATCATTTCCAGTTGTCTGTTATCAGTTTGCTCTGGCTAAATGAGAAGAGAAGATTGCTATAAACAGCAAAAACATTTTTCTTTGAAAACAAAAAATGCATGACTTGATATGCTCGCATTCATCTTAAATAATTAAGTCAGAAGGTCTTCACTTTAATTTCTTCAGTGTACAGCATCTTGTAATTTATCAAGTAACATGTATTCTTTATCTATGCCTTGTTTTTTATCTGATTTTTCTAGGACTTCTTGCGAGAGATTCAAGCCAAGAAAGAGACGATGAGAGAGCTTGACAAGGCGGGCACACAACTGAAGTACTTCAGCCAGAAGCAGGACGTGATCCTCATCAAGAACCTGCTCATCAGCGTGCAGAACCGATGGGAGAAGGTCCAGTCCCGATGCAATGACCGCACGCGACAGCTGGACTCCGGATTCAAACGCGCCAAACAGGTTGGCTTTCAACATTTGAAAATTATTGGGACATTTTTCATGATCACCGCCGAATAGAAGACTATACAAATACAGTCAAACCCACATACTTATGAACGCCACCCAGGGGATACAACAAAAATGGTCTCATATAACGGTTTATTTGCATCCAAATTGCCATCTAAGAATACAAGATTACCAGTCCTCTTTGATAGGATATCTTTAAACAAGTAATTTCTAAATAAGGTTTGACAGCTGAGTGTATTCATGTACACTATCTAGAAGATGTTGGTTGTACCTTAATATTGTTAGAGAATATATAGAAACAACGCTAAATCTATTAAAATGGACTTACTATTTTGTAAGTAGTACAGTTTCACAACCTATCCAGGTTGCTTCTTCAGCTACTGGTGAAAGCTATTGGAATCACCGAGCTGTGTTAGAGAATGTTTATGGTCTTAAGTATTCTGTAGAAATTTGCTGGGTAAATGATATTGTCTGATTACCATATTGGAAAACCAATTTACCTTAGGTTGAAATTATCGTCATTAATTATTCTTTCGTCTTTGTCTTCTTTTGTTCTAGTTTGATGATCAGTACAGCAAGCTGTTTGAATGGCTGGAGGAGGCTCACCGACAATTGGACCAGGACCGGTCCATCGGCACTGATCCAGAGACACTCAAACCACAGCTACGAAAGCACAAGGTATGGCCAATCCAGATTATATGTTTCCCTATGCACTGTATATTTCAGATTGTCTTGTTAGTTGACATGAAAACTTTAACCTCAACAAAAGCTTAAGGTATGGGTAATTTCAATAATCTGTTTCCTATGTACTGTATATTTCAGACTATTCGTATTAAACCATCGCTCAAATTTCAGCAAAATTATTATTCTACTCGTTCTGACACAAGGAAACCTCTTTCTTGTGTGAAAATACTGTTATAGACTGTGTCACAGATTATTGCATTGTAAATGTCCATAGCAGAAGGACATCATTTTAAAGAATCTGTATGCAAAACATATTGACAGAGAAATAATAGTAATAATCTCCACATAATCATATGGAAGTGCAATATCATGGCAATGATTACAGTTTGATTTACTCCCTGATTTGTAACTTTTTTCAAACGCAGGACTTCCAGAGATCACTTGGCGCCAAGCAACCGCTGTACGACAACATCGTGCGCACGGGACGCGGCCTCCGAGAGAACAGCAACGCAACAGACACCAAGACCCTCAACGGGATGCTGACAGACCTCAAGGACAAGTGGGACCTGGTCTGCAGCAAGTCTGTTGACAGGTAGGTCACATGACCACTGCCATGGCAACATCTATTCTTCTAATATACAGTTCCATATACAGTCAAACTTGTCATAGTGGCCACCTGTCTATTGCAGCCAAATTGGTGACTTCTCACAGGTTTTGACTGTATATTTCTAAATCTGCAATGCAATGGTATAAAATGTCTCAAAAGAAGAGTAACTCATCTCAGATATGTGTGGACGAGTTACAATAATGCATTATTTACCAGAAAAGGAAAATGTCTTTTGCTCTTGTTTCAATGACGATGATGAGGGTAGCAATGTAAATGATGAGGGTATCTGTCTCGTTCTGTTACCTAGGCAACGCAAGCTGGAGGAGTCCCTGCTGTGCAGTGGACAGTTCAAGGATGCCCTGCAGGCTCTCCTGGAGTGGCTGTACCAAGTGGAACCAACCCTCTTGGAGGACAACCCTGTCAACGGAGACATAGACACTGTGATGAACCTCATGGAAACTCACAAGGTAAGAGAAGAAAGGGAAGACATTAGAACTAGAGAGGAAAGACATGATGAACAACTTAATATTACTTAATTCGTAATCTGTTTGCTCTCAAGAGTATGGACATGATGATGATGATAAGTTATGATTAATTCGTGGCTAATAACTTGCAATCTTCTTATTAATCTGACTGTTATGTATAGCACCATTGAATCAGTCAATACACTTGGCTAAAGACATGCTAGACAAGTTTAGTCAATCTGTATGTTCACAAGATATAAGCGATTGCTATTTACCACAGCGTTTCCAGAGAGACCTAGGAAGCTGCAAGGGCAGTGTCAAACAAGTCTGTGAAAGACCAGATAAACAACTTGGGTTTTAATAAATTTTGTTTGTATCATAGTGTATAAATGAAAGATTAAATTTGGTTGAATGAACATGTAAATTACAATTTTCTTGTTTGTTTGATTGTTATTTCTCACAGGGTTTCCAGAGAGACCTAGGCAGCCGCAAGGGAAGCGTCAAATCAGTCAACAAGTCCGCGAAGGACCTGATGGACAAGTCGAGCGAAGACACGTCCCATCTGAGAGCCAAGGTTGACGAACTAGGAACCAAGTGGGACACAGTGTGTGAGCTTAGCGTCAAGAAGCAAGAACGCCTGGAAGATGCCATGAAAGAGGTAAGATGGTTTAACTTTCTTGTGACCAATTCCTTGGAAGGCTCTCGAATATTTGTACATTCACTGTTTTGTTTATAATTGAAATTTGAAAATAATTAGAGGTTCAGATGATGTCCAATCTGGAGGAACACGGTTGGTGGAATAGGGACCAAGTTGTAGTTGTAGTTTTGTTAAGCCGTTGCAAATCTAGAAACCATCTGTCATAGAATGGACAGGCTTAAAGAAGGGTGACTCTATGAGACGAGGGAAGGGAAAGATGGAGAAGGATGATGGAAGCTGGTTACTAAGCCACTGGTGGCTCCCAGTTAGGCTACGGGGATAGGTGAGGTTAGGAAACCAACCTTAAACATCTCTTCCCATTTTTTTGTTTTTGTTTATCCAGGCGGAGACGTTCCATGACTCGGTGCAGATGCTCCTGGAGTGGCTGGCCGATGCTGAACAGAGCCTCAAGTTCCAAGGACCTCTCAGTGAAGACCCAGAGGTCATCAAGGACCAGATGGAGGCCCACAAGGTAATTGATGATGATGATGATGGTGATAAAGTTGATGATGTAAACTACGATGGTAATGACAATGATGGCAATGATCACAATTATAAAGATGACGATGATGGCAATGATGATTATTAAGATGACGATGATGAAGATGATTTTTATTATTATGTTGATGATAACGACAGCCACAATTATAAAGATAATGACGATGATGGTGATGACGATAATAACGACCTCAAAAATAATGATAAAGATGATTTTAACAATGACCATAGCAAAGATGATGACGGTGATGATGATGACAAATGACAAAGACAACTATGAAGATTAGGTAAAGGTAAATAATAATGGTAATGATCATCAAAATAATGATTATGATGACAATAACTCCTTTCTTTACATCTAACAGGACTTCAGGGAGAGCTTTGGAGCCCAGGAGATGCGTCTCAACGAGGCTTGCGTGATGGGAGAGACCATCCTCCAAAAATGCCACCCTGAAGCAGGGCCAATCATCAAGAACTTCATCGCCGTTCTGCAGGCACGATGGGAAGAGGTAATATGATGTATAATAATAACAATAATTGTTATATATTGATATATGTACATGTACTCTAGAACAGAGATATGTAGTTTACTTACAATATATCTACTTATGTAGAAACACTTTAAAACAAGGTATGTGAATAACCTGGGGCAAAATTTGGCAAGGAATCTGTCATGTCTTGTAAGAGACAGACTTACAAATTTATATAGTAAAACAAGATATTCCTCGTCTTGTGTTGGGTTTTAAATCAGCTGTCTGATCAGCATGGTGAGCATCTTGCTGACACGTCAGACAATCTCCTTAGCAACGCAAAGATGATTGTCTTACTTAGATATACAAAAAACAGCCTTGCCAATTTGAAGAGTAAAGCAAGATCTTGCTTGTCTTGTACTTGAAGAGTAACAGAAGATTTTGCCTTTTTGTATTTCAGGTTAAAAACCTGTCCGATCAGCACAGTGATCGTCTTGCCGACACGTTGGACAATCTCCTCGGCAACGCAGAGATGCTGGAGAAGCTGATGGAGTGGTTGAAGCAGGCGGAGAACACTCTGCAGGACAGGGATTCAAGACCCATCCCGGAGGACATCGACCGCATCCAGGGACTCCTGGCAGAACACCAGGTAAGAGAGAATAACAGAGGAGAGATTTTTTTCCCACAAAAGTTTGTTATCGGCTGGAATTCGCAAACTAAGGAGGTTTGTGTAAACCAAGGTTTAAAACCATGGTCTACATCTATGAAGCACCGTTTGTAGTGTGATGGAGAAAGAATTACTTGTTAAAGCTACATATTTGCTAAAGACAACAAATAAATATCTGTGTTCTCAGATGGTGGATTTTATTTGCTGCCTCTGGTTTTAACAAGCACTAATGACCATCATTCTAAATTAGCAAATGTGATTTCATCTTACTACTTGTCTACAAGCAGCACTTCAAAGATGTAGACCATGGTTGGCATAAACGTCCTTTGTGAATTCCAGCCTTTGTGTTTGAATAAATTTTCATTTTATTTCATATATTTATCCTATCCCATTTATATTCCATCTATTCTCTTTTTAAACAGAAACAAATAATAATTTGTCCTTCTCATGGTATCCATGAGATCGATTCCATAAGGTACATTAGTATGAGAGTTTGGCTTTTAGTGTCAATTATGACAAATATTTAGGTTGAATCATGGAAATACAACTCTGATGACACTGCACCAGTATTCCTGAAGGCAATGCAGCATAATACAGTACTCTTTTTTTACCTTTTACATTACAATATTAAATATCATATTCTTCTCTACTGTTTTTGTTTGCCCTCATAGCAATTTGAAGACACCATGGCTGGCCAGCAGCCCGATGTCGACCGTCTGACCAAGGCGCACAAGCGGCGTCGATCGAACGACAGCCCCGCAATGATGATGCTGCCCCAGCTGGAGCGCTCCCGACGCAGCACGCCCCCAGGCCGCTCCAGCCGGCCCCGCAGCAGGGACCCGAGCCCAGGCGCCGACTCGCGCTCCAACCCGCGCGTGACCGCACTTAGCAACAAGTGGAAGCAGGTGTGGCTTGTGGCCATGGACAGACGACGGAGGCTGAAGGAGTCTCTCGACAAACAGGCACAAGTGAGTCATTGTAACTTTTTATTCAAATTTTTATTTTATTTTTTTTGCCATCTGTATGTGTGTTTCTTTTCAAACAGTTTATCATTTTAAACTCATTATTAAAGGCTCTTTGATCTTTAGCCTGTTGAAGATGATTTTGATTTTTTGTATAATATACATTCTCCATTGAGCATAGCTCGGATCAGCCCCGAGTGTGTTCTAAATTTTGAAACAACACCTTGAAACAACACATGTTCATTTGGTATTTATCATTCAGACATACTGTACTGCGGCCTTATAGTCAACATTAGGTTCAGACTAGACATTT
This sequence comes from Echinarachnius parma, assembly GCA_037951105.1. NCBI lineage: Eukaryota > Metazoa > Echinodermata > Echinoidea > Clypeasteroida > Echinarachniidae > Echinarachnius > Echinarachnius parma. The sequence continues at coordinate 117,561 of JBAMJV010006832.1, read as the reverse complement.
CTGACATAATTATAAATCGTACATTGTTAGAAGGAGATTTCCATGCACAAACAAAATCAAATGTAACATTACCGTAATAGACATAAAGCTGTTTTTTAAGACTTGGTCCGTACCGAATAAGAAGTACAAAAACTAACTACCACTATGACATATCACTGGATATACAGTCATGTAAACGAACTTGTGTTTTTTCTTTCATTATTATAACAGATCCAGAAGCTACGTAACTTCAGTTTTGAGGGGTGGCGAGGACGCTACTTGCAGTGGATGAACCACAAGAAGGCCCGCGTGATGGACTTCTTCCGCAAGCTGGATCTGGACCGGGATGGCAAGCTATCCCGAACAGAGTTCAGCGACGGCATTATCAACTCCAGTGAGTAGAACTTATAGTTTTAGAACCAGGGCTATAAAGGTCCAGTCACACCGCCAAACCGATTCCAGACCGACACTAAATAAACAAATTTGGGGTCATTTGGGGTGATGTACATAAGTTTTGGGAGTAACAATAGAACTGTTTGGTCTTGCCTCCGTGCCCAAATTCAGTGTACATTTGACATAATAGTAATAACGATGGCTACATGTATTCTATAGCTAATCACGTATCATAGCCCTTTACATTATTATTGTCTTATCACGTATCATAGCCCTTTACATTATTATTGTTACCCTGGTTAACGGATACTCACTGCAATCTTTCCTGAACACAAAGTGCATGTTTTCCTTTCCCTAGGGAGTATTCCAGAATGTCTACTGTTGGGCGCACACAGTGCAAAGGAACCACATTCCCATCCTTCCGAGTCTCTATTTATACACCTGGGTAGAGAGTAGCAGTATTGGATTAATCGTCTTGCTGAAGGGCAAACACCATGGGCATACACACTGGTTTTGATTGCAGGATCCTACTCTATGGAGAGAGAGCAATCTTCCCACACTATCGTAAGAATTTAAATAGGCAGATTAACCAGAAGAAAGAAGAAGATTACAAACATTTTTTTTTTTTTTTTTTTTTCCTTGCAGAATTCCCAACGAACCAGCTGGAGATGAATGCCGTGGCGGATATCTTTGACCGGGACGGAGATGGTTTCATCGATTACAAGGAGTTTATCGCCGCCCTCTGGCCCGAGAAGTCATCGGGCAAGCCGGGTACCGATGCTGAGAAGATTGAAGACGAGGTAAGAGAATAATAAACAAAAAATGATAATAACATATTTATAAAATGCAGGGCTTGCCTTGCATTGTGGCCCGGGGTGCCAATAGGAGCCAGAAATTTAATTTAGCCTCTAGAAACTCTGTGTGCTTGCCACCAAAAAATCAGGATCGAGCAAAAAAGGCTACGATGGAAGTCTATCAGGTGTGTCTTTTTAGCCACTTGAAAGAAAAGCTTAATTGAGAGCACCTTATACAAAACAAATCTCGTATGAATTAAAGAGGAAAATGGAATTATAGAAAAGAATGTAAAAACATGAGAAGACCTTAAAATATCATGAGAGAGCTGCCAGATGTATCTGAAAGCAATGATGAAAAAACATCACATCAATGATTGAGCAAAGTCACCTCATATTCAAGCAAGACAGACACACTTTGGGTCAAGGATTTCAGGGGAAAATAGTCAAATAGATGGAAAAAGACTTCATTAACAAAACTTTGGCCATCTCCTCCGGAAAATATTGCCTGTACTGCCTATGGTTTTAGTACATGTATGTAAATCTAACATGTTTTATAAAAACTTTCTTCTCTCAACCAGGTGCGGCGAGCTGTTTCCTCGTGTACCTGCCAGAAGAAATTCAAAGTTCAACGAATTGGAGAGAGCAAGTACCGGGTAAGCAATTTTCCCACTTTTAATAGCCGTCGTTCTAGGTTTAGAAATTGGCATTATAAAAATGATGATGATGATGATGATGGTGATGGTGATGGTGATGGTGATGGTGATGGTGATGGTGATGGTGATGGTGATTAGATGGTGATGGTGAAGGTGATGATGATCATGATGATGATAATAATAATCATGATTTTGTACTCGTAGTCCAGTTTAGAATAGCTATTTTATGCCTAGCTTTTTAATTACGTACCACCTTTGTTCTTTCTTTCTACGATCTCTTAGTTTGGAGAATCGCAGCAGATGCGTCTGGTTCGCATCCTGCGCAGCACGGTGATGGTGCGTGTGGGAGGCGGCTGGATGGCGATAGACGAATTCTTGGTCAAGAACGATCCTTGCAGAGGTGTGTATAATGTCAAAAACGCTTAGACAATGTGTGATACAACAATATTAAAAGTTTAAAATAATAATCCAGAATAGAACAAAATTATTCTTCAATATTACATGAAACACTAAATACAGATGGACTTTCACATGAACCTGCAAACTTGGACCTAAAATTTGGGGTATTACATGTATATTTCATCATAACATTATATTCCTCTTTTTTTCAATTCTTCGGTAATACTCAATGTGAACTATGAACATTTCTTTGCAGTTATCATAAAAACAAACTACAGTTGATACTGACTTTATGCTGATAAATTGTTTTATTACTGCCTTTCATTCTGTATCAACTCTATCTCGGCCATTCACTGTATAGCTACATTTTTCTTTAATTCTTTCTCCCCACAGCCAAGGGTCTTACCAACAAGCTACGTGAGAAGTGTGTTTTTCCGGTCGGCCTGAGTCAGTCGATGGGGCGTCATTCGTAGACCATTTTGCCCATTAAGAACTACATGTATTATTGCTTTAAAATTGTTAATAATTTAAAGGCAAATATCATATTTACATATTAATTTTTTCTTTCTTTTTTTGTTCACTCTACAGCCAAGGGCCGTACCAACATTGAGCTACGTGAGAAGTTTGTCCTTCCAGTCGGTGCGAGTCAGTCGATGGCGGCGTTCTCTCGCAAACCGCGCTCGCGATCACCATCAGAGTCCAGTACGGGAAGCACAAGCTTCAGCCAACCGCTTATCAAGGTATGCATCATTATTTATCCCCTTGCCTATGGGAACACGGTGGGCTATTTACGAAGTCTATTAGGATTTCAGAATCTAGAAGTAAAAGAGTTAAATCTTCATCACCAAAGTTTGTTTCAAAATATGAACATCATATTTTTCAAGTTGGAATCCTCGACATGTTTACTGAAATATTAGGGATGAGCTTGAGAAAGGTTGTACAGTTTAGGTGCTCTGGTTGCAGTTCAAGGTTCATGTACCAAAAGAATGGTTTCTTAACTTGTTACTAATCTGAACCTGCTTGACTATGTTTAAACTCTTTCACTGTTTGGTAATTATTACATCGAAAAAGAAAGGGGCAATGCTATTACTTTTAACCTGTTTAGGACATGTCTCCGAAATATCTGCTGGATATACATGTATGGAGAAAACATGCATTTGATGAAGCTTTTGATTTATACAAGTACAGTCATGATCGCGTTATTCTTTCCATACGCGTAAAAACGCGTATAACGCACGGGAAAAATAACGCGTATATACGCGTCTTGCGGGAGCGCATTGCAAGGCGCATTTTATTTCATAGCGCCATCTACGGCGACCTATTTTTAAGGCGCCTCTGCAGTGCACTGCGTGTGCATGCGCCAATGGTATGATGCGTTCCAAAAGCTGGAAATGAGCGAATATGAAGTGGTAATTAAAAAAAGATGTTGCGTCTTAAACAAAAAAATGTTCTTATCGATTTCACTTCATTACAGAACTTATTTTTGTATTATTTTTTCGTCCGCTAGAATTGATAGAACTAGCACAATTACGATAATAGTATTACCAACAAATTTTACTGCCCATTTCACTTGATTACGGAGCAGTAGTTTCAATTCATTTTTCGTCCGCTAGAACTGATCAAATCAGCGAAATCACAATGATTGTTTGATAGACAAGTTTTCTTCCGGTTTTCACTTGAAAATGGAACTAATTTCTATTTATTTTCGTCTACTAGACTTTTCAGATAAACGTAACTACGATACTTGTGTTTATTGTATGATTTTCTTACCGACTTTACTTCATAACGGAACTCATTCCGATTTGTTTTTCGTCTTCTAGACAAATCAAATATGCTTAATACCTGCGATCAATGTTTTATTGTGAAATAATCTTACCGATTTCGCTTACTTTCAAAACTAAGATTTAAAAAAAAACGGGATCGCATAGAAAGGCGCTTTTCTTTCTGACGACTTATTTGTTTTTCGCCCGCTAAACGATCGTTGTTTTATTGTTAAATGTTTTTATATATTTTGCTTATTAAAAAAATAGTACCATCGTTGTTTTATTGTTAAATGTTTTTATATATTTTGCTTCCTTACGGAATTAACGCCGACTATTTTTAAATTCCTACCTCGAACAGGAAAACGCGTATATACGGGAGCGCTTTGATAAGCGCTTATTATGACTACTTTATTTCTTTTCCGCCCGCTATACGGGAGCGCTTTGATAAGCGCTTTTTATTATGACTACTTTATTTCTTTTTCCGCCCGCTAGACTTATTAAAAAAGCGTAATTACGATCATTGTTTGCTTGTGAAATTCTTACCGATGTTGCTCCCTTATACGGAACTAATTTCCATCATTTTTGAATGCGTACCTCGAACGTGGAAACGCGTATATATATACCTTTATCCCGTTATACGCGTTTTTTCCCGTTAGAGGTACGCATTTAAAAATGAGCGAAATTAGTTCCGTATAAGGAAGCAACATCGGTAAGAATTTTCACAACAAAACAATGAACGTATTCTGGCTAATTAAAGAACAACTAATAATGAAAAAATGCTAATTACGCTTAAGTCTAGCGGGCGAAAAAGCAACATGAACAAAAACATTTAACAATATAACAATGATCGTAATTAAAAGTAAGTCGTTGTTATGTAATGCGCCTAACTATATGCGCTCCCAATTTTTAACGGGAAAAAACGCGTATAACGGGAAAAAGGCGTGTATATACGCGTTTCCCCGTTCGAGGTACGCATTTAAAAATGAGCGAAATTAGTTCCGTATAAGGAAGCAACATCGGTAAGAATTTTCACAACAAAACAATGAACGTATTCTGGCTAATTAAAGAACAACTAATAATGAAAAAATGCTAATTACGCTTAAGTCTAGCGGGCGAAAAAGCAACATGAACAAAAACATTTAACAATATAACAATGATCGTAATTAAAAGTAAGTCGTTGTTATGTAATGCGCCTAAGTATATGCGCTCCCAATTTTTAACGGGAAAAAACGCGTATAACGGGAAAAAGGCGTGTATATACGCGTTTCCCCGTTCGAGGTACGCATTTAAAAATGAGCGAAATTAGTTCCGTATAAGGAAGCAACATCGGTAAGAATTTTCACAACAAAACAATGAACGTATTCTGGCTAATTAAAGAACAACTAATAATGAAAAAATGCTAATTACGCTTAAGTCTAGCGGGCGAAAAAGCAACATGAACAAAAACATTTAACAATATAACAATGATCGTAATTAAAAGTAAGTCGTTGTTATGTAATGCGCCTAACTATATGCGCTCCCAATTTTTAACGGGAAAAAACGCGTATAACGGGAAAAAGGCGTGTATATACGCGTTTCCCCGTTCGAGGTACGCATTTAAAAATGAGCGAAATTAGTTCCGTATAAGGAAGCAACATCGGTAAGAATTTTCACAACAAAACAATGAACGTATTCTGGCTAATTAAAGAACAACTAATAATGAAAAAATGCTAATTACGCTTAAGTCTAGCGGGCGAAAACAAAATGACTAGTCATAATGAAAAGCGCTTCTCGAAGCGCTCCCGTATACGCCCCCCCCCCCCCCCCCCCCCCCGCCTACATACCAGACTCATTTTGCTGACGCAGACGTTCGGACCGCATCATTGCCTTGCATGTTTTTCATTTGTTTGTTTATTTTTTTCGTTTTGTCTTGGTACGTTTTTATTTGTTTACGTTGTTGCATGATTCACGGAACTTTATTTTTAACAGGTGACATAAACAAACATCTTTTGTTTTAATTTGCTTTACATTTAAATAACCCTTACCCCGTTTCATGAAACATTCTATGTGAGTTACTTTCATATCAATAGTAACTACCAGGAAATTCTCGAATTTGATTCGATGAAACCAGTACTGTCATGGTAGTTACTAGCAGAGATATTATTATATTCCTGTTTTATGGACTACCGTATTTTTTTCTATAAACTAATTTCTTATTTGCTACTTTTTGTGAAATTGAGGGTCAATTCATATATTCAGTCTTATAATTAACAGTTGTGTTTATATTAATTTCGTCTTTGATTCCGTTTTTGATACCGTTGATTTACCATTGGGGCCATGATATGTTCATTTGTGTAACAGTAAAGGCCCACTGGACACAACAGTGGTGTCATTGTTGTCTGGTAATGCATATTCTGAGTCATGGAAGAGGTCATCGTTATATTTCATGAGCAGCGCAAATATTCATTACCGGACATGGTTGTGGCTGTATTAGTCTCAATAAGCACAACTAGGTACATTACTGATGCAAGCCAAACGACACAAATTCCTATGTTTTATGATCGTTCTTACTAATCAACACGTTACTACTTAAACTAACATCTTTCGAATTTTGCTGCGTTGTTACTTTATACAACCATGCCCATGTTTGAGCTGAGCTGTCGTTCGACATGTCATTCACACGTACATGTAAGTTTTTTTGAATTTATATATCGGTTTTGCATGTATTCGTTAACTTTCTTACTCGTTAATCGAATTTTCATTTGACTATACTGTCTGTTGGTACTGCATTATTCCTTTATTTTTGTTTCGTTTAGAATTGACATTGTTATTGTTAACATTTCCGTTCTTGTTATAGATTGTTCGAATCACATCTCCCATGACTAATTAGTGTTAATCTAGATCATTTATTCATGAAAATTGTTCGACATACTTGCTATTTGTGTTGATAGATTCTCTTTTGACAGAAGGAATGATCGATCATTTTACAATGTTGGTTTGAAATGTATATTTTCTGCTTGCTTTGCATATAATTGATATATGTTTATGGTTCAAATGATGGTACACGATTACTTACGAAACTTTATAAGGAATAATCTGGATATTGTTTCATTACAAAATGTAGTGGCGTTATATTTTGAGACACCCCGTAATGTTTTGCGGCTGAGAATGCAAATTTATTTTACCTATTATCATTTTTTATGCAGAATTAACTCTAATTGCATGGAGGACGACTCTCATCGTTTCTTCTTTCGTATCTTCCAGGCATCAGCGAAGTTCCACACCTTGTCATGGCGAACGGAGCGTGTAGATTGCTGACTGCTAAATCCACTACCGGATACAATCACTGACAATATATTTGCGTCCAAGGTGAAGACTTGAGCCCAGTCTCAGGATTTATCATCTCCTTCTGCAGCCAAATCTAGCCCGGGCAGCGCGGCCAAAACTTGCCGGGATGGTGCTGCGAAATCAACCCCTACTGGTGCCGAACAAGAAGCTCTACGTATACCCAGCCGATCAACTGTCCACTGAATGACGAATGAACTAAATTTGAACGAATTGGAATATGGATATAATTATCATGGTAAAACCATGATACTTTGGTTTTCCGGCTCAATTTTGAGATTGTGCCAACCAAATTGACAATAGGAGTAAACGAATTCACGCGATTTGCGATCACCGTGTCGAAGCAGCATTCAAGTTCTTCAATATATCGTTTATATTGTTCAAAATCACATTTTCATCTATCATGATTATGGTAATTCAAAATTGTATGTAGTTGCTGCTGGCGCTTGTGCACATTCACGAATTTGAGTGCCCATTAAATAACTCTTGTGTCGATTCACAAAGGCGTATACTTGAGAAACATGCAAGAATTCGTGCGCATCTTTCTGGAATTTGAAAAAACGATACAAACGATCACGCGCCAATGCGTGATTTTCAATGACTTTTAATAAATTCGGTTGATAAGAAAGTGTCAAATTGAGCTGGAAAATCAATATTATATTTATTTTTAATTCAATCTAAAATTGATATACAACTAACGAATGGGCTTTTTGTGATAGTCAAATCTATTACCGAGATGAGCTCACAATGATTTTTGTATTAATAATATTTGCATACATTACAGAAGCGGTCTTTTAGTGTAGTTGCATCTTTTTGATGTGCACACGGAACACACGTCACGCTCGGCTTCCTATGTTGAATACGATTTTGGGGGTCAAACGCAACCTTCGTTTATATTTATTCAATAACCTAGTCTAAAGTGTAATGAATGTTATTTTGCTATTAGTTGTATTTTTATATTTCTAATTTAATTGATCAATAAATAATATGTGCAGCATTTATGTTGTTTTATATCAAGATTAAACCTAATCATTTTTTTTAACTATAGAGAATAGTTGAATATGGATATAATTATCATGGTAAAAATGATACGTTGGTATATAAACTGCAGTATCTTAATATTTTGTATATGATTTATTTTTAAAGTCACTATATTTTTAAAGTATTGAACTAAATCACAGAAACAGTACTAGCTATTAGGTATATTTTAGAACAACCTGTAATCAGAGCAAGCACGATGGTAGCTGTGATGCAACACATTGTGGTCTATATTCGCCCAGACCACTGGAATGTGGCACACACAACATAACCCAGCAGGAGGTCAACCACTGACCTCCTGCATCGACCATAGCTGAGCAATGTCAGCTGTTCAGTAAATTACATCTTTACATGTATATACTGTATAATTGTCTGTAGGGAGAGATCCACTTTTGCACGCCAAAATTTAAAAGCGAGGCTATTGTCTTATATGAAAGGAAATGTCATTTAATAATAAAATGACCACTTAAGATGTTACCTTATTTTATTCTTTGTTGACAGTGTTTCTCAACCCTTTTTTTAACCCTATGCCCACTTTAGCTCTTTCGAATTTCATCGAGGCGCATCTTACAAAAACATATTAGGAAACAAATTACAATAAACCAGATAATAGAAAACTGTGTGGTATAATGTCAGTTGCAATGCCAAAAAATTGTTTACATATCTTTAATGGGTCACTTGTGTTTGCTTGTGGGAAATAAGGTCAAATCGTGGTAACATGTAACATAATATGAAAATTTGAGCTATGGTCAATTAGAATGAGAGACGTCTCATTTTGGGGTTTTTTCGCGGCCCATTTTCGCGGCCCACCTGAAAGAGGTCCGCAGCCCACCAGTGGGCCGCGCACCGCTGGTTGAGAAACACTGTATTAAAGCAAACATAATTGTTTTAGATGAAATTGCTTATAAGGATCTATTCTCTGTCCAAATAATGAGTATCTGTTTTGCATTGGACTTTCATATGTGCCGCTATAAAGAATTGATAAGTTTCTTTTTGAGCTCGATGTATTACAAATGGTTGGGTTTATGCATATTTACGTTTTATGATCAGATTTCGATCGAATAAAGTACACACAAAAAAACTACCCCTCACGTAAAATGTGTATATGTTTATTAACCGAACACAAACGGTAACTTCCCGGCCCATAATTTCATAACCGATTATTGTTTCAATACGTCATCTTGGCACAATATTGGCACAGTTGTTAGGTTAAATGTGCGAAAATCAGAGATTTTCATTACTTTCTGGTATAATGAGCACAAATTGACAAAATGGCCCAATTCAGAAGCCACAAGGTATTATACGTGCCTGTACATTGTTGTGAATCCGTATGTGGCGGAATACATTGATCATGGCTTATTGATATTTCATTCATTTTGATTTTGTGATGGCACATGTTTTATAATGCATTAGTTGCAATTGTAAAACAGTGTATTTTTTAAAAATTTCCAACTATTCATAATTTGTAATGATGATAGTTTTTTGCGCTTTTGAAATATGACTATTTCTTCTGTAACGTGTGCTCACTAAACCATGGATTAATGGTTACCTCTTACGTTAACACATCGTTTTCCTAATGCTATGGTCACAACCCCTAAAAGTAGCCTGCTCGGCGGCCGGGCGGCGAGTTTTTTAGCCAAAATCGCTCGGTCACCCAGCGGCTGCCACCCAGGCACCGCTGGTTTTTAGGCATCGCTCGGTCGCCGCTGAAGTTTTAGCGCGGAGTTAAAATTTGGGCGGCGCCTGCTCACTTTTCACTCGCCGCCCATAATACTCTCGGTGGCCGAGCGGTCGCCGCCCGGGCACCGACCTAATCGAGCGGTCACCGTCGGGCGATTTAAATAAAAAAATATGTCAAATAAGCCATCGGCTGACGAGCGGTCGCCGTCCGGTCACCGCTGGGAGATCAGTCGGTCACCGGGCGGCGACCGCTCGGCAGCCGATGACCCATTTGACCTATACAGGGTGCCCCCCCCCCCCCCCTCCCCCCCCCCCAAAAAAAAAAAAACGGAACGGGGCACCTCCCAAATAAAATAACACACGTTTTATGTCCATCGGATAGAGTGTCTTTTCAAATGAACAACGATACCAAGAACAGTCAATTTGGTCATGTAGTTTTTGTTTTAGGACCCTGTGAGTGACACCATGTCAGGTTACTTTTTTTTGACATTTGTTATTAAGCCACCGCGTGATGAATTGCACGAACCGCCTCTCATATCGTTGAGCATCGCGCACTATTGTTAGTGTGCACTCAGCCGTGTGCCGAGAGAATGGGCCTGCTCGCTGAATGGTATTACGGGCAAGGCGTGCAGTTAAACTGGCATTGACTATGTCGAAATCGACACCTGACATGGTCTCACTCACGGCGTCCTTTAACAAAAACTACCTGACCAAAATTATTGTTCTTGGTATTGTTTTTCATTGGAAAGGACACCCTATCTGATGAACATAAACATTATGGTATCATATTTTGGGAAGTGCCCCGTTCCGTTCTTTTTTGGGCCACCCTGTATTTTACCTAAATCGAGCATTGTTTGGAAAATAGGCGCTCCACAAAAAAGTGTGTGTATGTGTGCGCGCCTGTCTTTGTGTGTGTGAGTGTGTGTCTGTGTGTGCGTGTGTGCGTGTGTGTGTCTGTGTGACTTTCAGATGCAAAGGTATCTAGAAAATGTGTTAAACATGCATACTTGTTTTGTAAGTTGATTCATATTCTGTTCGCATACACACACGAACACACACACATACACACTCACACATCCATAATGCGAGTCTATGTTTAATCATATGTTTACTCTTTCATGTACCAACGCAATATATGTGCTTTAAAAATTAATGTAAAAACGGCCCAAGTCCTTAATTCTAAAAACAAGTTTGGGCTAAAAAAGTTTCCTATCTACGTCACTAAAATATGACACCGTACTTAAGTGATAGGTGAGTTTTGTTGCAATGATTTATTGTTCGATAATGAAAAACTAAGTGAAAATTTTGTTAATAACACAATATTTTAATGACCGAATAAACTTCATTTTATCAAACTTTTATCAGAAACAACTGAAATATCCATAATCATAATCATTTGCAGTACATGTGGATTATGTTTAAAAAACTTATTAATGTAATTTTGAACCAGCCTTTAACAAAAATGCTTCCTCTTCTTCAAAAAGTAACAAAATGGGTATTTAAAGGTATAGTCGAGTTTTTGGTAAAGAGAGTAAACTTTTTGTAAAAATGAATTATGGTAACCAAAGCCTGCACCACTTAAATACAAATGAACAGTGAAACTATACTTATCCTTAAAAGGAATTTAAATTCACAAACGACTGAGTAAAGAGCCTGTAAACATTCAAACAGAAGTGTTAATGATAAAGATGGCGCTCTGTTTTAACGCGATAATAAACTGAATAAGTTAAGTATTTAACTCGAAAATACGCGTTTAACGAGATTGTACGCTCGGAGAGCCGGGTAGGAGTATATAATATGGAGAGATGGCCTTGCTGTTAACAGGTAAGCGTACCCGTACATGTCATGGAAATGTGACGACACTGCAACATACATGTATGATACCCAAATAGATTTATTTAATAAGATTATGTACATGTATGTTTACAGGCTGTTCATAGTTATATGTATTGCACTGAATGATAGAGGAAAAATGATTAACTGTTAATCCCGGTCTGTACCACTGACCTCCACTCGGTGGTCTGTACGAACGCCCGGCCCAGAATCCACCACTTCTCAATTGCTCCATTGCTGCCCATCGTCGCTCCTTACACCGGTTACGACCATCTGTCAGGCTACATGACGAAATTTAGCCCGAGTAATGTTCTCGTGTGCTCTTTTCGTGAGCCTCTGCTCACCGTTCATGTTCTTGCCTGTGTTTCTTTTTAATAATTATTGTTTTAGCCTTAGCCCACACTCTCAAAGATTGGGGGGAATATAGAGTTGTGGCATGGTACTATTATCTTTCTTTTATTGCGTTGTCATTAGCTGATGATAGAGTACCCAACCCACTCTAGATACCAATAGGAGATTATATAGGTCAGGGTGGTGTGGTGACACTGCAACATGTGGTCTTTATGTATAGTATTTTATACTGTTATGACATGGCGTTGGGGGTATAGGCACGGAATATAACACCCCGAGGGATTTTAAATGCTATCGAGGGAAGAGTTTAATAAATAAGTATCTTCTTCACGAAATAGCATTTGAAATCCCGAGAGTGGGAATATTCCGTCCTGTACCCGACAACAAATGTAATAACGGTTTATCGTATGACTGACAAAATCGTTTGCAACTCACTCATAAACATAATATGTACAGAAGCTACAATCATCACACACATGCTGCAGAATTCATGTGCCGAACAGTCGATCGGCGTACTTGTTGAAGTAAGGTATTGAAACGTCATTACGCGCGTAACTCGCCGTGATTAGCGCGTTCACGCTCGAAATATAATGTTTCGCGCTTAATAGTGCCATGGTATAATTTATTATACTGATTATAACACCCCATCTGCCTGTACTATATTTACTAAGTCATGTGATAAACATGTATAGTCAAGATAAGTTTATAAGAAGATGTATGTTAACAAACTGTTCATAACGCGAATAACGCGAATATAATGGAAATATACGCGTCATACGCGATGGCATGTCTCAGAGAAAAAACTATGGGAGAGTTCGACTTGTTGTTATGGAAGCGCATTGATACATAGGCGCATTTCATTGTCACGACTTGTTTATTATTTTTAAATGCGTACCTCGAACGCGTAAAAACGCGTATACATGTACATAATTATACGCATTATTTTGTTGTTAATTATTATGTATGTCATGTAATTTCCATCATTTTTAATGCGTACCTTGAACGCGTAAAAACGTGTATACATATACGCATTATTCTCTTTCTTTTATTGCGTTGTCATTAGCTGATGATAGCTACTATGTTCGCAGACGTATAGATTATAAGAGGCCAATGTGCGCAGAGGTTATAGGTACGCATTTCAAAATTAGTTCCGTAAGGAAGCAAAATTGGTAAGAATATTTCACAATCAAACAATGTTCGTAGTTCCGCGTATTTGATAAGTCTAGCGCCTAGCGGGCGAAAACAAATAAGTAGTCACAAAATAAAGAGCGCTTATCAAAGCGCTCTCGTATACGCGTTTTCCGTTCGAGGTATATTATACGATTTAAAAAATGATCGAAATCAATTCCGTAAGGAAGCGAATTAAATAAAAAACATTTCACAAAACAATGATCGAATTAACGCCTTTTAAATAAATTTGGCGTACGAAACTGTTCATAACGCGAATAACGCGAATATAATGGAAATATACGCGTCATACGCGATGGCATAATATCTCAGAGAGAAAACTATGGGAGAGTTCGACTTGTTGCTATGGAAGCGCATTGAAACATAGGCGCATTTCATTGTCACGACTTGTTTATTATTTTTAAATGCGTACCTCGAACGCGTAAAAACGCGTATACATAATTATACCCATTATTTTTTTTTCATTATTATGTATGTCATGTAATTTCCATCATTTTTAAATGCGTACCTTGAACGCGTAAAAACGTGTATACATATACGCATTATGGTACTATTCAAGGGCGTCGATTTCTTCTCATGGTTGGGGGGGATGATCAGGGGGTTTGACCCAATGACGATGCGGAGCATCGTCCACGAGCCGCGAAGCGGCGAGGCGATTTTTTTGTGTGGCTATTTTGCTAAGAGGGGGGGGGGGGTTTGACCCAATGACGATGCGGAGCATCGTCCACGAGCCGCGAAGCGGCGAAGTCCGAGCGTAGCGGCGAGGCGATTTTTTGTTGGGCTATTTTGCTAAGGGGGGGGGGGGGGGGTTGACCCAATGACGATACGGATACTGTGTGGGTCTGGACACAATGATGGCGTTTTTCTATGCACATCACACTTTCACTTGGCAGCCCAAGGGGGGGGGGGGGGGGTTAAACCCATGATGGCGTTTGTCTATGCACATCACATTTTCACTTGGCAGCCCAAGGGGGGGGAGGTTTAAACCCCCTAACCCCCCCCCCCCCCCCCCGTAGATCCGCGCCTGGGGGGGGGGGGGTGTGGGAGGGGGGTGTCCCCCCTCCCACGGTAGGAAGCTTTTGCATTTTGGGGCTTGAAATTGTGCAATCTGGAGCATACCTAAGTCATCAATTTCACGTTTTATAAACTTGTTTCTGAGTTACCGTGTTATAGATAAACACAATTAATGAAATCAAGTTCGCAGAAAACCAAAGGGCGTATCGCAATTCTTTTGCTTATGGAGGAATGAGTAAGGACTTTCTAACAAAAGACATACGATAGTAGCCTCTTCCACAATTACATGCGCCAGTATACTTTTTTTTTTTTTTTACCCTCCCAAATATTGGGGGGGATGATAATACAGGCCATCCCCCCACCTCAAATATTGGGGGGGATATATCCCCCCCATCCCCCCCGTGATCGACGCCCCTGGTACTATTCTCTTTCTTTTATTGCGTTATCATTAGCTGATGATAGCTACGATGTTGGCAGACGTAGATTATAAGAGGCCAAGGTGCGCAGAGGTTATAGGTACGCATTTCAAAATTAGTTCCGTAAGGAAGCAAAATCGGTAAGAACATTTCACAATCAAACAATGTTCGTAGTTCCGCGTATTTGATAAGTCTAGCGCCAAGCGGGCGAAAACAAATAAGTAGTCACAAAATAAAGAGCGCTTATCAAAGCGCTCTCGTATACGCGTTTTCCGTTCGAGGTATATTATACGATTTAAAAAATGATCGAAATCAATTCCGTAAGGAAGCGATTTAAATAAAAACATTTCACAAAACAATGATCGAATTAACGCCTTTTAAATAAATTTGTCGTACGAAACTGTTCATAACGCGAATAACGCGAATATAATGGAAATATACGCGTCATACGCGATGGCATAATATCTCAGAGAGAAAACTTTCCCCACCATCGGTGAGACAGCCGGGCCTGGCAGCTCCAGCGTCGCGTCCTCTGTCACCTCCTCGACCCAACGCCGGCAGCCTGCATCACACCCGCATGCCAGTGCCCCAGACGCCAGGGGCCACCGCCCCCTCCCACGGCCCCCCCCCCCCCCCCCCCATTTCCAGCCACCGAGGAGAACCGGGAGAAGCTGGAGGCATGGCTGCACTTTCAATGTGTGCGAGCACCAACTGCTCCCTATGATGGATGGCCCCCCCTGCGACTCATGGTAGACCCTACTGCTCGGCCCATTGCCTATCACACCCCATCCCTGTCCCTGTCCACTGGCAGGACGATGTCAAGGCAGGCCTCGACCGTGATGTCCGCCTCGGCGTCATTGAGCCCGTCCCCGTCGGCACGCCTGTCACATGGTGCCACAAGATGGTGATCTGCCCCAAGAAGTCAGGACAGCCCAGACGGACAGTCGACCTCCAGTCAACAACAACAATAAAACAATAAAATACATAAGAATGAAAACAATTTGGATAAATCCAGGAATACTAATTTGCATATTTATGCAAATTAGTGATATATTTTATCACCATAAAAAACATGGATATGATGAATGACATCATTTGAAAGTATTTTTACAGAAAACCTGAAGAAATCCTGTCATTTCTTTTGATTTTAGATGAAAATCCCAATTTTTCCCAAAATCGTCAAAAATTTGCATATTCAAAATTTTAATTAATTATACAAAAAAAATAATGGTCCAATTTTTTTTTATTTTCAAATTCTTATTCTACACTACTTGTTTTACGTGTGTGCCAAATTTCGAGTCGATCGGTCCATTCATTGCCGAGATTTGAGGGGGGGGGGGGGCCTAAAAGGCCCCCCCCCCCCCCCCGTGGACTCAAGTGACGAAAATAACCCAGTGGGATTAGGGTTAAGGAGCTTTTGCATTGTTTTAATTAAAACTGTGCAATCTGAGCGATGTTGTCGGTCAATTACAAAAGATGTTACAATAAAGATTTCTGTTACATTATTTTAAACAACGTTATACGTGTTACCTGTTATTTACTTGTATCCAAAAGTAAACCTCATAAATGCCCGCTGTAAAAGCTGACGCATATTTCCGTTTTTTAACCAGGAAAGCAGCGTTCTATTTCAATGAAACTTTTACACATTCGGACATATTTTTCAAATGATTTTGCTACAAGATTGAAGTCTCAAATGTCAACTTGGGCAATATCTGACACTTTACATGACGAAAAACAAATTAGTAATTATTTTGTTATCGCCCGCTATATACATGTAGACTTATTAAAAAACGTAATAACGATCATTATCGTATTGTTAATTGTTCTTTACCGATTTCGCTTCCGTAACGGAAATGAGTTCGATCATTTTTGAAGGCGTATACCTCGAACGGGAAGACGCATATACTTCGTGAGGCGCTTTTCATTGACTACTTATTTGTTTTTCGCCCGCTAGTCTTCTTATAAAAACGTAATTACGACCATTGTTTAATTATTAAATATTTTATTTATTTCGCTGTATACCTTACGGAATCAATTTCGATCATTTTAAAATGCGTACCCCTAGCGGGAAAAACGCGTAATTACACGTCTTTTTCCCGTTAGAGGAGCGAAAAACGGGAGCGCGTAATTACAACGCTTTTCATTGTGACGACTTAATTGTTTTTTGGTCCGCTAGACTTATTAATTAAGCGTAAATACGATCATTGTTTTGTTCAATGTTTTATTCATTTCGTTTTAAGCCCGCCGCACACTTCACGATCTGAGTCCGATCCGATGAATAACACAGTATCTGAACTAAAGCCATGCGCGCGTATTACATGCATGTATTATTGTTCAGATACAATAATCGTTCATCGGGTCGGGTCGGATTGTAGTGTGCGGTCGGCTTTACGGAATAAATTTCGATCATTTTTTAAATGCGTATACCTCGAACGGGATAAAACACTATACGGGAGCGCTTCGGGAAGCGCTTTTTATTATGACGAGTCATTTGTTGTGGCCAGCTATATATTAAAAAAGCGTAATAACGATCATTATTTTATTGTTAATATTGTTCTTTACCGATTTCGCTTCCGTAACGGAATTGAGTTCGATCATAAGGCGTACCTCAAACGCGATGAAACGCGTATACTTCGAGAAGCGCTTTTCATTATGACTACTTAAATTATTTGTATTTCGCCCGCTAGCGTAATTCGTAATTACGCTTTTACATGTATAAGAAGTCTTGCGGGCGAAAAACAAATAGGTAGTCATAATGAAAGGCTCTCCCGTCATACGCGTTTTACCCCGTTCGAGGTACGCATTTAAAAATGATCGACATTAATTCCGTAAGAAAGCGAAATAAATAAAAACAAAAACATTTAACAAAACAATGATTGTATTCACTTCACGCTTTTTAATAAGTCTAGCGGACGAAAAACAAATAAGTCGTCACAATGAAAAAGCGCCTATCTATATGCGCTCCCGTTTTTTAATCATGTTTAAATGCCTACCTCTGACGGGGAAAACGCGTATATACGCGTTTTTTCCAGTTAGAGGTTCGCATTTAAAAACGATCGAAATTAGTTCCGTATAAGGAAGCAAAATCGGTAAGAATTTTCATAAAAACAATGACCGTATTTACGCTTTTTAATAAGTCTAGCGGGAGAAAAACAAGTAAGTCGTCACAATGAAATGCGTATAATAATGCGCTCCCGTTTTTTTTAAATCATGTTTAAAATGCGTATCTCTAACTGGGGGAAAACGCGTCTATATACGCGTTTTTCCCGTTAGAGATACGCATTCAAAAATGATCGAAATTAGTTCCGTAAGAAAGCAAAATCGGTAAAGATTTTCACAAGAAAGCAATGATCGTAATTACGCTTTTTTAATAAGTCTAGCGGGCGAGAAACAAATACCAAAAGAAGTCATAATGAAAGCGCGTATCAAAGCGCTCCCGTTTACGCGTTTTCCCGTTCGAGGTACAAATTAAAAAATGATCCATCTTAATTCCGTACGGAAGCAAAATCGGTAAAGACCAATAATGATGAAATAATGATGTTAATTACGCTTTGTTAATAAGTCTAGCGGGCGAAAACAAATAACTCGTCATAATGAAAAGCGCTTATCGAAGCGCTCCCGTATACGCGATTTATCCCGTTCGAGGTACGCATTTAAAAAAAAATCGAAATTAATTCCGTAAGGAAGCGAAATAAATAAAAACATTTAACAAAACAATGATTGTATATTATACGCGTTTTTATCCGTTAGAGGTACGCATTTAAAAATGATCGAAATTAGTTCCGTATAAGGAAGCAAAATCGGTAAGAATTTTCACAACAAAACAATGACCGTATTCATGCTTTTTAAAGAACAATTTAAAGAACAATTAACAATAAAAATGATGTTAATTACGCATTTTTAATAAGTCTATAGTTTGTAATGTATTAGAATGGTGTATAGGTTTTGATATAAACAGCGTTTCAGTTTGACCATATCCCCTTTTACCGGAACTCAACTCTACATTCTACTCTCTCCCTATACGTTTATCATTTCGCCTCTATCATTGCAATACATATAACTATGAACAGCCTGTAAACATACATCGTCTTAATAAATGGGTCTATTTGGGTATCATAATATGTTGCAGTGCCATCACATCTCCCTGACATATCATACGGGTACGCTTACCTCTTAGCAGCAAGGCGATCTCTCCCATATTATACTCCTCCCTCTCCAAGCGTACAATCTCGTTAAACGCGTATTTTCGAGTTAAACACTTTACTTATTCAGTTTATTAACGCGTTAAAACCTTTTTTTAGTGCGCCCTCTTGCGGTTTATCGGCTCTTTGTGACTGAATATTACAGGCCTTTTGCTGAGTTGTTTGTAATTATGTATCCTTTTCTAGCATGATGTAATTATAAATCTATTAGTTTGTAATGGAATGGTGTATAGGTTTTGATATAAACAGCGTTTCAGTTTGACCATATCCCCTTTTACCGGAACTCAACTATACATTCTACTCTCTCCCTATACGTTTATCATTTCGCCTCTATCATTGCAATACATATAACTATGAACAGCCTGTAAACATACATCGTCTTAATAAATAGGTCTATTTGGGTATCATAATATGTTGCAGTGCCATCACATCTCCCTGACATATCATACGGGTACGCTTACCTCTTAGCAGCAAGGCGATCTCTCCCATATTATACTCCTCCCTCTCCAAGCGTACAATCTCGTTAAACGCGTATTTTCGAGTTAAATACTTTTCTTATTCAGTTTATTAACGCGTTAAAACCTTTTTTTTAGTGCGCCCTCTTGCGGTTTATCGGCTCTTTGTGACTGAATATTACAGGCCTTTTGCTTAGTTGTTTGTAATTATGTATCCTTTTCTGTTACATCATTATAGAAAGCTTACATGAAAGCTTACATGAAGGAGGACTGGGCTCGTGAACACATCATGGTGACGCTCTGGTGGGCCGAGTGCAGGGCCTCAAGGACTCTGGTACGGAGGGATGGGGGGATGATGACACGGTCATTGTAGAGGCATACACCATCGAACTCGGACAGGTTCGCACGGAACTGGTGGTATGGCCGGAGGTCACGGGGGAGGTCACTAGTGAGTGCGGGGAAGCCCCCTTGTATCATCTCAACCAGTCTGCACATAGAGGGATCACTGGAGGTAGCGAGGCAGACATCGTCCCAGGTGACCGACCTGATCACCGCAGGGGGAGTGCAGACTTGGACGGGGTCCGGGCTGCTAGCTCGGATGGCAGTGAGGAAGTCGTGCGTGTTGCAGAGCACGGGTGCAATATCATCAGGGAGCAGTAGGGGTGCACCCGTGCCGACAGGGTGGCGGGACACGCCATCAGCAGCTGCGTGGCGCACACCAGGTACATGGATGATGCGGAAGCGGTACCGCAGTGACTTCTCCTTGAGGTTGCGGAGGCGAGGGTTAGGGATGTCCTCGAGTGAGCGGTCACCAAACACTTTCAGGAGGGGCTTGTGGTCCACCGCGACGATGTGGTCAGAGCAGCCAAGAACAAAATGGCGAGCCTTGTCGAGTGCGTCGATAACAGCAAGGGCCTCCCCTTCAACCGGGGCGTAGCGGGACTCGGCACCGGAGGTGAAGCGGCTCCCAACCAGGGTCACCCTCCAACCGGTCTTACAGCAGAAGGGTTTGGAGGAGGGGCAGGTGCAGTGTTTCTGGAGCAGCCAGAATCCCAGACCATCCTTGCTCCAATCAGTAGCTAGGCAGGTCGGTTTGTTCTTGTCAAATATCTCCACCCCGGTGTGGATCTCGTTGACGATGTGGGCCTTGGAGTCCTCAAACAGGCGGTCCAGCTCGTCAGTCCATGAGAAGGGGGTGCCAGGCTTGAGGAGTTGGCGGAAGGGCAACATGCGGTCGGTCATGGCGAAGGCGTATGAGACCTGGTTGATGAGCCCAAACCAGCTGCGCACATCTGTGATGTTGCGAGGCGTGGGGAAGTTCTGGATCGCCTCAAGGCACTCGGGGCAGGGGCGGACCGAGGTCGGGGTGATTTCAAAGCCAGCAAATTGTACAGTCTGCCGAGCAAATGCGAACTTTGTGGGGTTCAGGATGATGCCATGTTTGCCGCAAGTGTCAAGCCACTCAACTACCTGGTGGAAGGCCTCTTCGATGGAGTCTGACCATATCAGGGTGTCATCCACGCACTTCGTCTTCTTCGGGATGTCAGACACAATCTCATCAAAGCGGCGGCTGTAGCCATCACCGGAGGCGATGTACCCCTGTGGAGCGACACAATAGCGGTAGCGGCCCCAAGGTGTGATGAAAGTCGTGAGGTGGCGGTCCTCCTCGGCTAGGGCGATGCTGTGGTAGCCGTTCCATGCATCGAACACAGTCTTGCAAGTCTGCGGAGGAACTGCACGCGCTTGATGAAACGGCGACTGTGTGTGGTGGGTCTCACGGACGGCATGGCGGTTGATTGACTGGAGGTCGACTGTCCGTCTGGGCTGTCCTGACTTCTTGGGGCAGATCACCATCTTGTGGCACCATGTGACAGGCGTGCCGACGGGGACGGGCTCAATGACGCCGAGGCGGACATCACGGTCGAGGCCTGCCTTGACATCGTCCTGCCAGTGGACAGGGACAGGGATGGGGGTGTGATAGGCAATGGGCCGAGCAGTAGGGTCTACCATGAGTCGCAGGGGGGGGGGCATCCATCATAGGGAGCAGTTGGTGCTCGCACACATTGAAAGTGCTTGAGTTGTAATGTTTCAGCAGCCATGCCTCCAGCTTCTCCCGGTTCTCCTCGGTGGCTGGAAATGGGGGGGGGGGGGGGGGGGGGGGGGGGCGTGGGAGGGGGCGGTGGCACCTGGCGTCTGGGGCACTGGCATGCGGGTGTGATGCAGGCTGCCGGCGTTGGGTCGAGGAGGTGACAGAGGACGCGACGCTGGAGCTGCCAGGCCCGGCTGTCTCACCGATGGTGGGGAAAGTTTTCTCTCTGAGATATTATGCCATCGCGTATGACGCGTATATTTCCATTATATTCGCGTTATTCGCGTTATGAACAGTTTCGTACGACAAATTTATTTAAAAGGCGTTAATTCGATCATTGTTTTGTGAAATGTTTTTATTTAAATCGCTTCCTTACGGAATTGATTTCGATCATTTTTTAAATCGTATAATATACCTCGAACGGAAAACGCGTATACGAGTGCGCTTTGATAAGCGCTCTTTATTTTGTGACTACTTATTTGTTTTCGCCCGCTTGGCGCTAGACTTATCAAATACGCGGAACTACGAACATTGTTTGATTGTGAAATGTTCTTACCGATTTTGCTTCCTTACGGAACTAATTTTGAAATGCGTACCTATAACCTCTGTGCACCTTGGCCTCTTATAATCTACGTCTGCCAACATCGTAGCTATCATCAGCTAATGATAACGCAATAAAAGAAAGAGAATAGTACCATAATGCGTATATGTATACACGTTTTTACGCGTTCAAGGTACGCATTTAAAAATGATGGAAATTACATGACATACATAATAATGAAAAAAAAATAATGGGTATAATTATGTATACGCGTTTTTACGCGTTCGAGGTACGCATTTAAAAATAATAAACAAGTCGTGACAATGAAATGCGCCTATGTTTCAATGCGCTTCCATAGCAACAAGTCGAACTCTCCCATAGTTTTCTCTCTGAGATATTATGCCATCGCGTATGACGCGTATATTTCCATTATATTCGCGTTATTCGCGTTATGAACAGTTTCGTACGCCAAATTTATTTAAAAGGCGTTAATTCGATCATTGTTTTGTGAAATGTTTTTTATTTAATTCGCTTCCTTACGGAATTGATTTCGATCATTTTTTAAATCGTATAATATACCTCGAACGGAAAACGCGTATACGAGAGCGCTTTGATAAGCGCTCTTTATTTTGTGACTACTTACATGTATTTGTTTTCGCCCACTAGGCGCTAGACTTATCAAATACGCGGATTAACTACGTACATTGTTTGATTGTGAAATGTTCTTACCAATTTTGCTTCCTTACGGAACTAATTTTGAAATGCGTACCTATAACCTCTGCGCACCTTGGCCTCTTATAATCTACGTCTGCAAACATAGTAGCTATCATCAGCTAATGACAACGCAATAAAAGAAAGAGAATATGCGTATATGTATACACGTTTTTACGCGTTTCTTTTTGTTTTTAGTTTTCTTGTTCGTTTTCTTTTATTACATTTTTTCTTGATTAATATTGACAAGACACAATTACCCCTTGTGGGAACCAAATATTTTTACCAGCTTCGCTTCTTTTTGGTTCCCCCATATTTCACGTTATGTTACTTGCAAACAAATTATTGATAATGTTATATCTTATTGTATTATCTTATTGTATTAATCTTCAATTTCTTGATATAATTGTGACCCTGTCTGGTCAAACCCACAAAAAGTCGCCAGATTGGTTTGTGTGTTATAAGCCAAAATATAAATTTTATTTACTTTACCTGAAAATGTACGTTTTCACGTATCGACTGTTAAAATATTGAGTCTTGAAACGATGCAAAAAATGATTTGTAAGCAGTTATAAAAGTTTATCTGCACTGCATGTCTGGGTGATCCAAAATCTTTAGAGGCCGTTTTCTCCTTATTTCGTAAAACTAGACTTGCTCACTCTCCTACATTTAATCGCCTTTTGAGCATGTTATACTGGTCCAAATTTGTTGGGGTATATATCAAATTAAAGCTAAGATTCTACTCTTTCCAAATATATAAAAAGGTCCAAACTGATTTTTGCCGACTTTTTGTGGGTTTGACGAGGCAGGGTCACAATTGTACTGTTTTAGAATGAATTGTCTGTTTGTATAATTGCTTGTTCAATGTTTATTTTTGTGAAATATGGAAATAAATTCAAATCAAATCAAATAAAATCAAATCAAATAATAAACAAAAAAATAATGCGTATAATTATGTATACGCGTTTTTACGCGTTCGAGGTACGCATTTAAAAATAATAAACAAGTCGTGACAATGAAATGCGCCTATGTATCAATGCGCTTCCATAGCAACAAGTCGAACTCTCCCATAGTTTTCTCTCTGAGATATTATGCCATCGCGTATGACGCGTATATTTCCATTATATTCGCGTTATTCGCGTTATGAACAGTTTCGTACGCCAAATTTATTTAAAAGGCGTTAATTCGATCATTGTTTTGTGAAATGTTTTTATTTAAATCGCTTCCTTACGGAATTGATTTCGATCATTTTTTAAATCGTATAATATACCTCGAACGGAAAACGCGTACATACGAGAGCGCTTTGATAAGCGCTCTTTATTTTGTGACTACTGATTTGTTTTCGCCCGCTAGGCGCTAGACTTATCAAATACGCGGAACTACGAACATTGTTTGATTGTGAAATGTTCTTACCGATTTTGCTTCCTTACGAAACTAATTTTGAAATGCGTACCTATAACCTCTGCGCACCTTGGCCTCTTATAATCTACGTCTGCCAACATCGTAGCTATCATCAGCTAATGATAACGCAATAAAAGAAAGAGAATAGTACCATAATGCGTATATGTATACACGTTGTTACGCGTTCAAGGTACGCATTTGAAAATGATGGAAATTACATGACATACATAATAATGAAAAAAAAATAATGCGTATAATTATGTATACGCGTTTTTACGCGTTCGAGGTACGCATTTAAAAATAATAAACAAGTCGTGACAATGAAATGCGCCTATGTTTCAATGCGCTTCCATAGCAACAAGTCGAACTCTCCCATAGTTTTCTCTCTGAGATATTATGCCATCGCGTATGACGCGTATATTTCCATTATATTCGCGTTATTCGCGTTATGAACAGTTTCGTACGCCAAATTTATTTAAAAGGCGTTAATTCGATCATTGTTTTGTGAAATGTTTTTTATTTAATTCGCTTCCTTACGGAATTGATTTCGATCATTTTTTAAATCGTATAATATACCTCGAACGGAAAACGCGTATACGAGAGCGCTTTGATAAGCGCTCTTTATTTTGTGACTACTTATTTGTTTTCGCCCGCTAGGCGCTAGACTTATCAAATACGCGGAACTACGAACATTGTTTGATTGTGAAATATTCTTACCAATTTTGCTTCCTTACGGAACTAATTTTGAAATGCGTACCTATAACCTCTGCGCACATTGGCCTCTTATAATCTATACGTCTGCGAACATAGTAGCTATCATCAGCTAATCACAACGCAATAAAAGAAATAGAATAATGCGTATATGTATACACGTTTTTACGCGTTCAAGGTACGCATTAAAAATGATGGAAATTACATGACATACATAATAATTAACAACAAAATAATGCGTATAATTATGTACATGTATACGCGTTTTTACGCGTTCGAGGTACGCATTTAAAAATAATAAACAAGTCGTGACAATGAAATGCGCCTATGTATCAATGCGCTTCCATAACAACAAGTCGAACTCTCCCATAGTTTTTTCTCTGAGACATGCCATCGCGTATGACGCGTATATTTCCATTATATTCGCGTTATTCGCGTTATGAACAGTTTGTTAACATACATCTTCTTATAACCTTATCTTGACTATACATGTTTATCACATGACTTAGTAAATATAGTACAGGCAGATGGGGTGTTATAATCAGTATAATAAATTATACCATGGCACTATTAAGCGCGAAACATTATATTTCGAGCGTGAACGCGCTAATCACGGCGAGTTACGCGCGTAATGACGTTTCAATACCTTACTTCAACAAGTACGCCGATCGACTGTTCGGCACATGAATTCTGCAGCATGTGTGTGATGATTGTAGCTTCTGTACATATTATGTTTATGAGTGAGTTGCAAACGATTTTGTCAGTCATACGATAAACCGTTATTACATTTGTTGTCGGGTACAGGACGGAATATTCCCACTCTCGGGATTTCAAATGCTATTTCGTGAAGAAGATACTTATTTATTAAACTCTTCCCTCGATAGCATTTAAAATCCCTCGGGGTGTTATATTCCGTGCCTATACCCCCAACGCCATGTCATAACAGTATAAAATACTATACATAAAGACCACATGTTGCAGTGTCACCACACCACCCTGACCTATATAATCTCCTATTGGTATCTAGAGTGGGTTGGGTACTCTATCATCAGCTAATGACAACGCAATAAAAGAAAGATAATAGTACCATGCCACAACTCTATATTCCCCCCAATCTTTGAGAGTGTGGGCTAAGGCTAAAACAATAATTATTAAAAAGAAACACAGGCAAGAACATGAACGGTGAGCAGAGGCTCACGAAAAGAGCACACGAGAACATTACTCGGGCTAAATTTCGTCATGTAGCCTGACAGATGGTCGTAACCGGTGTAAGGAGCGACGATGGGCAGCAATGGAGCAATTGAGAAGTGGTGGATTCTGGGCCGGGCGTTCGTACAGACCACCGAGTGGAGGTCAGTGGTACAGACCGGGATTAACAGTTAATCATTTTTCCTCTATCATTCAGTGCAATACATATAACTATGAACAGCCTGTAAACATACATGTACATAATCTTATTAAATAAATCTATTTGGGTATCATACATGTATGTTGCAGTGTCGTCACATTTCCATGACATGTACGGGTACGCTTACCTGTTAACAGCAAGGCCATCTCTCCATATTATATACTCCTACCCGGCTCTCCGAGCGTACAATCTCGTTAAACGCGTATTTTCGAGTTAAATACTTAACTTATTCAGTTTATTAACGCGTTAAAACAGAGCGCCATCTTTATCATTAACACTTCTGTTTGAATGTTTACAGGCTCTTTACTCAGTCGTTTGTGAATTTAAATTCCTTTTAAGGATAAGTATAGTTTCACTGTTCATTTGTATTTAAGTGGTGCAGGCTTTGGTTACCATAATTCATTTTTACAAAAAGTTTACTCTCTTTACCAAAAACTCGACTATACCTTTAAATACCCATTTTGTTACTTTTTGAAGAAGAGGAAGCATTTTTGTTAAAGGCTGGTTCAAAATTACATTAATAAGTTTTTTAAACATAATCCACATGTACTGCAAATGATTATGATTATGGATATTTCAGTTGTTTCTGATAAAAGTTTGATAAAATGAAGTTTATTCGGTCATTAAAATATTGTGTTATTAACAAAATTTTCACTTAGTTTTTCATTATCGAACAATAAATCATTGCAACAAAACTCACCTATCACTTAAGTACGGTGTCATATTTTAGTGACGTAGATAGGAAACTTTTTTAGCCCAAACTTGTTTTTAGAATTAAGGACTTGGGCCGTTTTTACATTAATTTTTAAAGCACATATATTGCGTTGGTACATGAAAGAGTAAACATATGATTAAACATAGACTCGCATTATGGATGTGTGAGTGTGTATGTGTGTGTGTTCGTGTGTGTATGCGAACAGAATATGAATCAACTTACAAAACAAGTATGCATGTTTAACACATTTTCTAGATACCTTTGCATCTGAAAGTCACACAGACACACACACGCACACACGCACACACAGACACACACTCACACACACAAAGACAGGCGCGCACACATACACACACTTTTTTGTGGAGCGCCTATTTTCCAAACAATGCTCGATTTAGGTAAAATACAGGGTGGCCCAAAAAAGAACGGAACGGGGCACTTCCCAAAATATGATACCATAATGTTTATGTTCATCAGATAGGGTGTCCTTTCCAATGAAAAACAATACCAAGAACAATAATTTTGGTCAGGTAGTTTTTGTTAAAGGACGCCGTGAGTGAGACCATGTCAGGTGTCGATTTCGACATAGTCAATGCCAGTTTAACTGCACGCCTTGCCCGTAATACCATTCAGCGAGCAGGCCCATTCTCTCGGCACACGGCTGAGTGCACACTAACAATAGTGCGCGATGCTCAACGATATGAGAGGCGGTTCGTGCAATTCATCACGCGGTGGCTTAATAACAAATGTCAAAAAAAAGTAACCTGACATGGTGTCACTCACAGGGTCCTAAAACAAAAACTACATGACCAAATTGACTGTTCTTGGTATCGTTGTTCATTTGAAAAGACACTCTATCCGATGGACATAAAACGTGTGTTATTTTATTTGGGAGGTGCCCCGTTCCGTTTTTTTTTTTTTTTTTGGGGGGGGGGGGGGGGCCACCCTGTATAGGTCAAATGGGTCATCGGCTGCCGAGCGGTCGCCGCCCGGTGACCGACTGATCTCCCAGCGGTGACCGGACGGCGACCGCTCGTCAGCCGATGGCTTATTTGACATATTTTTTTATTTAAATCGCCCGACGGTGACCGCTCGATTAGGTCGGTGCCCGGGCGGCGACCGCTCGGCCACCGAGAGTATTATGGGCGGCGAGTGAAAAGTGAGCAGGCGCCGCCCAAATTTTAACTCCGCGCTAAAACTTCAGCGGCGACCGAGCGATGCCTAAAAACCAGCGGTGCCTGGGTGGCAGCCGCTGGGTGACCGAGCGATTTTGGCTAAAAAACTCGCCGCCCGGCCGCCGAGCAGGCTACTTTTAGGGGTTGTGACCATAGCATTAGGAAAACGATGTGTTAACGTAAGAGGTAACCATTAATCCATGGTTTAGTGAGCACACGTTACAGAAGAAATAGTCATATTTCAAAAGCGCAAAAAACTATCATCATTACAAATTATGAATAGTTGGAAATTTTTAAAAAATACACTGTTTTACAATTGCAACTAATGCATTATAAAACATGTGCCATCACAAAATCAAAATGAATGAAATATCAATAAGCCATGATCAATGTATTCCGCCACATACGGATTCACAACAATGTACAGGCACGTATAATACCTTGTGGCTTCTGAATTGGGCCATTTTGTCAATTTGTGCTCATTATACCAGAAAGTAATGAAAATCTCTGATTTTCGCACATTTAACCTAACAACTGTGCCAATATTGTGCCAAGATGACGTATTGAAACAATAATCGGTTATGAAATTATGGGCCGGGAAGTTACCGTTTGTGTTCGGTTAATAAACATATACACATTTTACGTGAGGGGTAGTTTTTTTGTGTGTACTTTATTCGATCGAAATCTGATCATAAAACGTAAATATGCATAAACCCAACCATTTGTAATACATCGAGCTCAAAAAGAAACTTATCAATTCTTTATAGCGGCACATATGAAAGTCCAATGCAAAACAGATACTCATTATTTGGACAGAGAATAGATCCTTATAAGCAATTTCATCTAAAACAATTATGTTTGCTTTAATACAGTGTTTCTCAACCAGCGGTGCGCGGCCCACTGGTGGGCTGCGGACCTCTTTCAGGTGGGCCGCGAAAATGGGCCGCGAAAAAAACCCAAAATGAGACGTCTCTCATTCTAATTGACCATAGCTCAAATTTTCATGTTATGTTACATGTTACCACGATTTGACCTTATTTCCCACAAGCAAACACAAGTGACCCATTAAAGATATGTAAACAATTTTTTGGCATTGCAACTGACATTATACCACACAGTTTTCTATTATCTGGTTTATTGTAATTTGTTTCCTAATATGTTTTTGTAAGATGCGCCTCGATGAAATTCGAAAGAGCTAAAGTGGGCATAGGGTTAAAAAAAGGGTTGAGAAACACTGTCAACAAAGAATAAAATAAGGTAACATCTTAAGTGGTCATTTTATTATTAAATGACATTTCCTTTCATATAAGACAATAGCCTCGCTTTTAAATTTTGGCGTGCAAAAGTGGATCTCTCCCTACAGACAATTATACAGTATATACATGTAAAGATGTAATTTACTGAACAGCTGACATTGCTCAGCTATGGTCGATGCAGGAGGTCAGTGGTTGACCTCCTGCTGGGTTATGTTGTGTGTGCCACATTCCAGTGGTCTGGGCGAATATAGACCACAATGTGTTGCATCACAGCTACCATCGTGCTTGCTCTGATTACAGGTTGTTCTAAAATATACCTAATAGCTAGTACTGTTTCTGTGATTTAGTTCAATACTTTAAAAATATAGTGACTTTAAAAATAAATCATATACAAAATATTAAGATACTGCAGTTTATATACCAACGTATCATTTTTACCATGATAATTATATCCATATTCAACTATTCTCTATAGTTAAAAAAAATGATTAGGTTTAATCTTGATATAAAACAACATAAATGCTGCATATATTATTGATTGATCAATTAAATTAGAAATATAAAAATACAACTAATAGCAAAATAACATTCATTACACTTTAGACTAGGTTATTGAATAAATATAAACGAAGGTTGCGTTTGACCCCCAAAATCGTATTCAACATAGGAAGCCGAGCGTGACGTGTGTTCCGTGTGCACATCAAAAAGATGCAACTACACTAAAAGACCGCTTCTGTAATGTATGCAAATATTATTAATACAAAAATCATTGTGAGCTCATCTCGGTAATAGATTTGACTATCACAAAAAGCCCATTCGTTAGTTGTATATCAATTTTAGATTGAATTAAAAATAAATATAATATTGATTTTCCAGCTCAATTTGACACTTTCTTATCAACCGAATTTATTAAAAGTCATTGAAAATCACGCATTGGCGCGTGATCGTTTGTATCGTTTTTTCAAATTCCAGAAAGATGCGCACGAATTCTTGCATGTTTCTCAAGTATACGCCTTTGTGAATCGACACAAGAGTTATTTAATGGGCACTCAAATTCGTGAATGTGCACAAGCGCCAGCAGCAACTACATACAATTTTGAATTACCATAATCATGATAGATGAAAATGTGATTTTGAACAATATAAACGATATATTGAAGAACTTGAATGCTGCTTCGACACGGTGATCGCAAATCGCGTGAATTCGTTTACTCCTATTGTCAATTTGGTTGGCACAATCTCAAAATTGAGCCGGAAAACCAAAGTATCATTTTTACCATGATAATTATATCCATATTCCAATTCGTTCAAATTTAGTTCATTCGTCATTCAGTGGACAGTTGATCGGCTGGGTATACGTAGAGCTTCTTGTTCGGCACCAGTAGGGGTTGATTTCGCAGCACCATCCCGGCAAGTTTTGGCCGCGCTGCCCGGGCTAGATTTGGCTGCAGAAGGAGATGATAAATCCTGAGACTGGGCTCAAGTCTTCACCTTGGACGCAAATATATTGTCAGTGATTGTATCCGGTAGTGGATTTAGCAGTCAGCAATCTACACGCTCCGTTCGCCATGACAAGGTGTGGAACTTCGCTGATGCCTGGAAGATACGAAAGAAGAAACGATGAGAGTCGTCCTCCATGCAATTAGAGTTAATTCTGCATAAAAAATGATAATAGGTAAAATAAATTTGCATTCTCAGCCGCAAAACATTACGGGGTGTCTCAAAATATAACGCCACTACATTTTGTAATGAAACAATATCCAGATTATTCCTTATAAAGTTTCGTAAGTAATCGTGTACCATCATTTGAACCATAAACATATATCAATTATATGCAAAGCAAGCAGAAAATATACATTTCAAACCAACATTGTAAAATGATCGATCATTCCTTCTGTCAAAAGAGAATCTATCAACACAAATAGCAAGTATGTCGAACAATTTTCATGAATAAATGATCTAGATTAACACTAATTAGTCATGGGAGATGTGATTCGAACAATCTATAACAAGAACGGAAATGTTAACAATAACAATGTCAATTCTAAACGAAACAAAAATAAAGGAATAATGCAGTACCAACAGACAGTATAGTCAAATGAAAATTCGATTAACGAGTAAGAAAGTTAACGAATACATGCAAAACCGATATATAAATTCAAAAAAACTTACATGTACGTGTGAATGACATGTCGAACGACAGCTCAGCTCAAACATGGGCATGGTTGTATAAAGTAACAACGCAGCAAAATTCGAAAGATGTTAGTTTAAGTAGTAACGTGTTGATTAGTAAGAACGATCATAAAACATAGGAATTTGTGTCGTTTGGCTTGCATCAGTAATGTACCTAGTTGTGCTTATTGAGACTAATACAGCCACAACCATGTCCGGTAATGAATATTTGCGCTGCTCATGAAATATAACGATGACCTCTTCCATGACTCAGAATATGCATTACCAGACAACAATGACACCACTGTTGTGTCCAGTGGGCCTTTACTGTTACACAAATGAACATATCATGGCCCCAATGGTAAATCAACGGTATCAAAAACGGAATCAAAGACGAAATTAATATAAACACAACTGAAAATTATAAGACTGAATATATGAATTGACCCTCAATTTCACAAAAAGTAGCAAATAAGAAATTAGTTTATAGAAAAAAATACGGTAGTCCATAAAACAGGAATATAATAATATCTCTGCTAGTAACTACCATGACAGTACTGGTTTCATCGAATCAAATTCGAGAATTTCCTGGTAGTTACTATTGATATGAAAGTAACTCACATAGAATGTTTCATGAAACGGGGTAAGGGTTATTTAAATGTAAAGCAAATTAAAACAAAAGATGTTGTTTATGTCACCTGTTAAAAATAAAGTTCCGTGAATCATGCAACAACGTAAACAAATAAAAACGTACCAAGACAAAACGAAAAAAATAAACAAACAAATGAAAAACATGCAAGGCAATGATGCGGTCCGAACGTCTGCGTCAGCAAAATGAGTCTGGTATGTAGGCGGGGGGGGGGGGGGGGGAGGGGGGCGTATACGGGAGCGCTTCGAGAAGCGCTTTTCATTATGACTAGTCATTTTGTTTTCGCCCGCTAGACTTAAGCGTAATTAGCATTTTTTCATTATTAGTTGTTCTTTAATTAGCCAGAATACGTTCATTGTTTTGTTGTGAAAATTCTTACCGATGTTGCTTCCTTATACGGAACTAATTTCGCTCATTTTTAAATGCGTACCTCGAACGGGGAAACGCGTATATACACGCCTTTTTCCCGTTATACGCGTTTTTTCCCGTTAAAAATTGGGAGCGCATATAGTTAGGCGCATTACATAACAACGACTTACTTTTAATTACGATCATTGTTATATTGTTAAATGTTTTTGTTCATGTTACTTTTTCGCCCGCTAGACTTAAGCGTAATTAGCATTTTTTCATTATTAGTTGTTCTTTAATTAGCCAGAATACGTTCATTGTTTTGTTGTGAAAATTCTTACCGATGTTGCTTCCTTATACGGAACTAATTTCGCTCATTTTTAAATGCGTACCTCGAACGGGGAAACGCGTATATACACGCCTTTTTCCCGTTATACGCGTTTTTTCCCGTTAAAAATTGGGAGCGCATATAGTTAGGCGCATTACATAACAACGACTTACTTTTAATTACGATCATTGTTATATTGTTAAATGTTTTTGTTCATGTTACTTTTTCGCCCGCTAGACTTAAGCGTAATTAGCATTTTTTCATTATTAGTTGTTCTTTAATTAGCCAGAATACGTTCATTGTTTTGTTGTGAAAATTCTTACCGATGTTGCTTCCTTATACGGAACTAATTTCGCTCATTTTTAAATGCGTACCTCGAACGGGGAAACGCGTATATACACGCCTTTTTCCCGTTATACGCATTTTTTCCCGTTAAAAATTGGGAGCGCATATAGTTAGGCGCATTACATAACAACGACTTACTTTTAATTACGATCATTGTTATATTGTTAAATGTTTTTGTTCATGTTGCTTTTTCGCCCGCTAGACTTAAGCGTAATTAGCATTTTTTCATTATTAGTTGTTCTTTAATTAGCCAGAATACGTTCATTGTTTTGTTGTGAAAATTCTTACCGATGTTGCTTCCTTATACGGAACTAATTTCGCTCATTTTTAAATGCGTACCTCGAACGGGGAAACGCGTATATACACGCCTTTTTCCCGTTATACGCGTTTTTTTCCCGTTAAAAATTGGGAGCGCATATAGTTAGGCGCATTACATAACAACGACTTACTTTTAATTACGATCATTGTTATATTGTTAAATGTTTTTGTTCATGTTGCTTTTTCGCCCGCTAGACTTAAGCGTAATTAGCATTTTTTCATTATTAGTTGTTCTTTAATTAGCCAGAATACGTTCATTGTTTTGTTGTGAAAATTCTTACCGATGTTGCTTCCTTATACGGAAGTAATTTCGCTCATTTTTAAATGCGTACCTCGAACGGGGAAACGCGTATATACACGCCTTTTTCCCGTTATACGCGTTTTTTCCCGTTAAAAATTGGGAGCGCATATAGTTAGGCGCATTACATAACAACGACTTACTTTTAATTACGATCATTGTTATATTGTTAAATGTTTTTGTTCATGTTGCTTTTTCGCCCGCTAGACTTAAGCGTAATTAGCATTTTTTCATTATTAGTTGTTCTTTAATTAGCCAGAATACGTTCATTGTTTTGTTGTGAAAATTCTTACCGATGTTGCTTCCTTATACGGAACTAATTTCGCTCATTTTTAAATGCGTACCTCGAACGGGGAAACGCGTATATACACGCCTTTTTCCCGTTATACGCGTTTTTTCCCGTTAAAAATTGGGAGCGCATATAGTTAGGCGCATTACATAACAACGACTTACTTTTAATTACGATCATTGTTATATTGTTAAATGTTTTTGTTCATGTTGCTTTTTCGCCCGCTAGACTTAAGCGTAATTAGCATTTTTTCATTATTAGTTGTTCTTTAATTAGCCAGAATACGTTCATTGTTTTGTTGTGAAAATTCTTACCGATGTTGCTTCCTTATACGGAACTAATTTCGCTCATTTTTAAATGCGTACCTCTAACGGGAAAAAACGCGTATAACGGGATAAAGGTATATATATACGCGTTTCCACGTTCGAGGTACGCATTCAAAAATGATGGAAATTAGTTCCGTATAAGGGAGCAACATCGGTAAGAATTTCACAAGCAAACAATGATCGTAATTACGCTTTTTTAATAAGTCTAGCGGGCGGAAAAAGAAATAAAGTAGTCATAATAAAAAGCGCTTATCAAAGCGCTCCCGTATAGCGGGCGGAAAAGAAATAAAGTAGTCATAATAAGCGCTTATCAAAGCGCTCCCGTATATACGCGTTTTCCTGTTCGAGGTAGGAATTTAAAAATAGTCGGCGTTAATTCCGTAAGGAAGCAAAATATATAAAAACATTTAACAATAAAACAACGATGGTACTATTTTTTTAATAAGCAAAATATATAAAAACATTTAACAATAAAACAACGATCGTTTAGCGGGCGAAAAACAAATAAGTCGTCAGAAAGAAAAGCGCCTTTCTATGCGATCCCGTTTTTTTTTAAATCTTAGTTTTGAAAGTAAGCGAAATCGGTAAGATTATTTCACAATAAAACATTGATCGCAGGTATTAAGCATATTTGATTTGTCTAGAAGACGAAAAACAAATCGGAATGAGTTCCGTTATGAAGTAAAGTCGGTAAGAAAATCATACAATAAACACAAGTATCGTAGTTACGTTTATCTGAAAAGTCTAGTAGACGAAAATAAATAGAAATTAGTTCCATTTTCAAGTGAAAACCGGAAGAAAACTTGTCTATCAAACAATCATTGTGATTTCGCTGATTTGATCAGTTCTAGCGGACGAAAAATGAATTGAAACTACTGCTCCGTAATCAAGTGAAATGGGCAGGAAAATTTGTTGGTAATACTATTATCGTAATTGTGCTAGTTCTATCAATTCTAGCGGACGAAAAAATAATACAAAAATAAGTTCTGTAATGAAGTGAAATCGATAAGAACATTTTTTTGTTTAAGACGCAACATCTTTTTTTAATTACCACTTCATATTCGCTCATTTCCAGCTTTTGGAACGCATCATACCATTGGCGCATGCACACGCAGTGCACTGCAGAGGCGCCTTAAAAATAGGTCGCCGTAGATGGCGCTATGAAATAAAATGCGCCTTGCAATGCGCTCCCGCAAGACGCGTATATACGCGTTATTTTTCCCGTGCGTTATACGCGTTTTTACGCGTATGGAAAGAATAACGCGATCATGACTGTATATATATTTTTTTTTTTTTTTTAAACGTCAGGGGCTTTCGAAAGAGAACACAATCAGTGCCAAGTACGAAAAACAATTTCTGTTCGTTCTTGAATTTTGAACCGTCACAATTTCTTTTTTGTCTTCTTCTGATCTTACCCAAACTTCCACATGAAGTTGTTCTCAATCTTCCTCTTCTACTTCAAACAAAATGTCAGGTTGCTGTTCCACTCTCAAAATCAACATAATTAAATATGATATTAATGAACCCAAAATCTAATAAGTTCATTGGCTCCCCAAGATACATACATGTGCGAAGTTTGGTAAGAATCCGTCAATCGGTTTTTGCGCTCATGAGAACGGGAAGTAGGCCTACAGATGGATGGACGGACAACCTAAAAACATAAGGGCCCGGATTCACAAAGGAGGTTTGTACAAACCATGGTTTAAACCATGGTCTACATCTATGGAGTGCTGCTCGTATACAAGTCAAACAATTTATAATTTCTAATGATATGACTGTTAGTGCTTGCTAACCAGCAAATTTCACCATCTGAGAAGACAAACATTTATTTGGTGCATTTAGTAAATGTGCACCATCAACATTGTTAAACGGTTCGCTCATTGATTATAAATTGAGTCGAATTTGGTATGATTGTGAAGGTAATCTTGTACTTAACAAGCCTCGAGAAATTCAGATTTTTTGAATTTTTAAAAATATTTTTAAATCGAAATTGAAAATGAGAAAAATTCACCCTCCAAACCAGGCCCAAATTCACCCCGATCTCGCCGCTTAGGTCGAGAGGGGGTGAATTCTCTGCTATATCGCGGTATACATCAGTTTGCGTGCATTATTTTGTTTACAACGTCCATCGCTCGCTCGTTTTGCAACATCGGAAATGAAGAAACAAAAATCTAGAATTGCCCAATGTTAGTGTAAAAGTACCGTAAAACTCCGTGTATAAGGTGCACTTTTTTCCGTCGGAAAAAAATTCAAAGTCGGGGGTGCGCCTTATACACAGGTACAGCCAAAAAAAAAAAAATTTTTTTTTTTTTTTTTTTTTTTTTTAAGATTTTTTTTTTGGGACACCCTAGGCCCTGCAGTCATGTTCAATGCGTATTACACTGGTCTATAAGGCATGACAAGAGCTTGATGTGAGGGGAACATTTATCAACATATACCTTTTTCCTACATAAATGATAGTGGTTAGTAAAACAAAATACAAGTTTTGTAAGCAGTTACACTGCAACTAATTGATTATTCAATATTCATGAGTAGCAGCATTCATTTAATATTAAATTTTCTAACCAGTGGTCATACATTTTTCTCATTAAAAAACAGTTATTAATGAATTTAGCATTTTGCATATTTAATGAGCATTGCTATCTAATGAAAACATGAATATTCATGAGCAGCAGTTTTTTTTTTTTTTTTTTTTTTAGAAAGTTGGGGGTGCGCCTTATACACGGGTGCGCCTTATACACGGAGTTTTACGGTAGATATTTTACCGTATGAGTGGTTATTTTCCCAAAATTAGAGATTTGTTTGACAAATTGAGAGACGCAAATTGAACGTGCCTCGAAAAAAGAAATGCCCGTCAGTTGAATGATACGAACCGCTCCACGAGACAGGCTGTGCTCTATAGCTATACCTAGCTAGCTGCACGCCAACTGCCATGACTGCCTTGTAAGTAATTGCACTTTTTAAATGCTCCGAAAAGGAACGAAAATGCAAAATTATTACGATCACACCTATTCTAGAGTATCTCTTATTTTACTTACATGTTTGTAGGGCTTTTAAAACAAAATACGAGAACAATTACCTGCAAAAACAGCTGATAATAGTGCACTTTACGCGGGCTGAATTGAAGCGAGCTACATACACTGCACTAGCCGCTATTATATTGCATGCATTGTCCACCGCATACGCGCACGGTCAAGGCTCTCCACGTATCATGCATGCTGCGGGCGAGTATGATTCAACTCGCAGACTAGGTGATTTATTTACCTATTTTTACTTTATCAGACACATTAATGAATAAAAGAATAACTTTACAACGAATATAAACTGTTGTTTTATTAGTTCAAACAGTTTAAACCACCATAATTGTATAGAAAATAGTTTAAACAACCACGGAATCCCCGGTATAAAGGGGTATAAATCCGGTATATAATGTGGTAGAAACCGAGGCTTCTGATTGGATAACCCCTCGCTCTACGTCAGTACAACACACCCAGCTATCGGACCCCGCTCGTAGCTGGATTGTGGTTTTGAAGCAGCGTTTAGTATTTTCATTTTTTTTTTTTTTTTCGGATGTGCGAGTACTTGGAAAGTGATATTTTCATTTTCTGTATGATTTGAACTTTTTGGAAAGATGAAACTTGGCTTATGTTGCTTTTTCTTTGAATAAACACTTTAACGAATAAGGAGTTTACATTCTTTCTCCATCATTTTACAAATGGCACTCCATAGATGTAGACCATGGTTTAAACCATGGTTTGTAAAAACCTCCTTTGTGAATCCGGGCCAAGGCCTCCGGCTACTTCGTTGTGGAGGCATAAAAACTAAGACATGTCTTCTTACCTTGACACGATTGTCTTCGTCTAGCAGTAGGTTGGAAGGCTTGATGTCTCTGTGGATAACCCTTTGGTAATGTACTGTGGACAAGAAAGAGAGAGAAAGAATAAAAACATCTGTCATAATAATGTTGAAATAGCGAGCAATAATCACCACACTAATATTACATGTAGTAGACTGGAAGTCTT
Source organism: Echinarachnius parma (assembly GCA_037951105.1). Lineage (NCBI taxonomy): Eukaryota > Metazoa > Echinodermata > Echinoidea > Clypeasteroida > Echinarachniidae > Echinarachnius > Echinarachnius parma. Next base: position 78,977 of record JBAMJV010006832.1, on the reverse strand, counting down.
CATGTCTCTGTAGATAAACTCTTTGATAATGTGGAAAGGAAAAGAGATTTTGTTACAGTGAATGTAATAAAAGCCTTTATGAATTTCACAGTGTTTATTTTCATTAAAAGATACGATAAATGAAACAAATGAGATAAATGAAGACTTACAGTATTCTATACCTAGTTGGACAACCCATGCCATGCCAAGATCTTTAATACACAATGATACATTGTGAGACAGTGGACATAAACAGAAGACATTTGCTAACCTTTGATCATTATACTGCTTATATATAAAACAGAATGAATAAGACAATACTTACAAATATATTTGGGGCATGTTTGAAGGAGGGATACAGAGTTATATATATATATATATGATGACATAAATGGTACCCTGGGGTACCAAACGAATATCCGCCATTTTGTTCAATTATTTATTTATTTTTTAGGGCTGTACCGGGGTATAGCGTGCATACAAGCGCGCGCTGCACTGCATACACAACGCAATACGGTTGTGCTTCGAGTGGACACAAGATGGCGCTACACAATGCGGTGTGTCATCATATGGAGGATGATGCTGGGATCTAGTCTGCTTTAGCTGACGAAGACCAAAAAGGCTTACATTGTGAGGGTATACATGGAGTTGGTTTGTGTAACAGAGGAGGATCTACAGGACAACGGGAATTAGAGAAAAGTTTGAACCACTTTGGTGACCCCTAACTAAGACAGCCAAAAGAGAAAGAAGAAGATGTAGAATGGAGGAGAAGAAACTTACAGAATTCTATTCCTAGGAGGACATCCCTGAAGTAGGTCCAGGCTAGCATCTCATTGAGCGGGTGGTCAGAGGGTACCTCCATGACTGCCCTGTACGAAAAGCAAAGGACATCAAATTAATAGCATATCATATTAATATTTTATGTTTGAATAACATATTGTGTTTGAATTATATCAATATTCAATGCATGTATTTATTTATTACTACTTGAATGCACATTCATTAATGATTTGATGCAAGGATGGATGTATGTCCACACTACATCTCATTCAGTGGGTGGTCAGAGGGAACCTCCATCACTGGCCTGTAGGAACAAACAAACGGACATCAAATGAATGGTATATTATATTAATATTAATACAGTTATTTATTCATTTTTACTTTAAAGCACATTCATTAATTATTTGATGCAAGGATGTAGGTCCAGGCTAGCATCTCATTGAGTGAGTGGTTTATTTATTTATTTATTGATCGATTGATTGATTTATTTATTCTTCACTCATGAAATGGATTGCCCTTGTCAGCTACATGACTGGCCTGTAGGAACAAAGCAAAGGACATCAATACTATTTATTAATTACTAATTCAATGCAAATTGATTGAACAATAATAATGTATTTACTTGACGCATTGCAGTAGTTTTGACCATTAAACTTCTCATTAAGTGTGCAGTCAACAAGTGTCTCAACACTGGCCTACGGGGACCAAGCAAGGACATCAAATATCAATATCATGATATCAACATTTAATGGGTTTATAGTAGTAACTTTGTCCAAATTGACCAAGCTCACTAGCAACTCTAGTTGTTATTTTTCTCTTCATTATTTGCTGTTTTCCTCTTACTAGGAGCATGAAACTAGCTTCGGTCTTTCAAAGTTCCACCTCGTTATTGAAATATTAATAATAATTGTAATAAAATGGAAGTATCGTGGGGATCATTTGAACTGTGTACAAACCTACATGTAAGTCAATGAGTCAGTATATATAGCACTTTATATTATGCTCATTACTCTACTCGGCCATATGACATTCATTTATCATGAAACTTAATACACACCACTCATTAGACATATCAGACTACGCTTATATATACAGTGATTAATCCTTTTGACTTCGATCTTTACCGATATGCTATCAGGATATAAACTTAAATAGCTAACACTGGATTATTGTAGGTTGTCATGTTGGAACTTGCAAATTACACCAACTTTAAGAAATGTTATGCACATGACCAAAGATCCACAGAAGTTCAAGATAATGAAAGCAAATATGGATTATTTCTTTAATTTGCCTTGGACATGAGACTTGGACATTAGCCAAAGATGCTATCAAGATATACATTGTAGACCGTAGCTACCAACTGATTATTGAAAGTTGCCATTGCACATTACACCAATTAAACTTCAACTTGAAGAGTTCAAGATAATGAAAGTAAATATGGACTATTTATTTGCTTTGCTGTCAACATAGACTTTGAACTAGGCCCAAGACGCCATCAGGAAATATAACTAGCTAACACTGGATTCTTGTAAAAGTTGTCATTACAAATTGCACTAATAAAACTTCAGCTTCAAAAAATTCCATCCACATGACCAAATATTCCAAGAGTTTACAAAAAAAGAAACTTGGACCTTAGCCCTACTTTAGATCAAGATTTTAGGCCTTAGAAAAAATGTCATGCAGATAATCAAATTAATGAGAGCAAATATGGTCTGTTTCTTTTATTTTGCCTTCAACAGAGACTTGGACTACTGCCCAATGCGCTATGAGGATATAGGCCTAAATAGCTAACACTGGATTCTTGTAAGTTGTCATTACAAATTGCACTAGTAAAACTTCAGCTTCAAGAAATCCATCCACATGACCAAATATCCACAGAAGTTCAAGATAATGAAAGCAATATGGAACATTAATATGCCGACAACAGAGACTTTGAACTTAATAGCCCAAGGCGCTATCAGGATATAGGCCTAAATAGCTACATGTAACACTGAATTCTTGTAAGTTGTCACTGCAGATTACACCAATGTAACTCCTCAAAATGTTATGCACATGACCAAATATATCCCATGGGTTTAAACTTTGCACATTTGGATCATTTCTTTAATTTGTCTTCAGTAGAGACTTGGGCCCAAGCCAATCCCTTCCAAGTCTTCAACAAGCCTCCCATCAGGAAATGTTCATAAGCTAACACTGGATGCTTGCCAAACAAACCAGATCAGATCACCCGATCAACGCGTGCCAACAAATGACTTCATCAGACCCAGACCTGGGAAAATTCACAACACTGAAAGAACATAATATTATGAAACTCTTTCTGGTCAACAAACTGAATGTATATTTTCAACCATTATTCGCCTTTATCAACATTCTAAATTATGTTTGTTAAAGTTTTTTTTTTAGTCTGACTAAAATAATAATAGGTTTGACTTTACATAGCGCCTAGTAATTATGGAACAATATTATCTCTTTTTTTTTTTATTAGCGCTTTACACTTGGGAATAATCTCGCCTCACAGACTGAAACTAGCTGAATGTGCAAAACTTTCCCAGCTACCCATTTGCTGAATAAATATGCACAATCATTATTTGGATCATGAACTCGACATACATTTATAATTTTGTTATCGCAGGCACTTAGACTATGAACTCATAATTTTGCTGATTTTCCTTATAGATAATACAGATAATATCCCATGGTAAAATAAACTTGGTGATTAACAGACCATCATGTGAGCTTGTGAATATCTCTACTCATTTTGCATAGATAAATGACTAGTGTGATTTTATTATTTAATATAAATACGTATTTTAATTGACATTATGTATTAAAGGGGACCACCGGGCAAAGAACAACACATTATTATATGTTTTGGTACCATTTTGTGATATCAAATAGATTCCAAACATTTTGCAAAGGGTTGTGTAATTCATAAACAAAGCAATTAATTTCCACCACTTACGGAACCAACCGGGCCAACCATTTGCGAGTGCGCCATTCACGCGTACGTTTGTAGACAATAGATTCCCGGGCGATTCGTTCGCTCTGCACACATTGCAATTCACCGCACGCATCGCAGTCTATGCAATTCAGACCGCATGAACGCATGCTTTAGAATGGTGATGCGTTTCCAATTATTTTTTTTCTTTTCTGGAAACATATTTTTGTGAACTCGTTGATGGAATGGAATACTAAAGATGTTACCTTTCTTTAATTAGAATATAATTTGTGGGTAGTGGTACCCTTTAAAGGGCACTGAGACATTGTATATTGCACTATATAATCAACATTTATTATCATTATTATTATATCTCTTGTATTCATGTATATCATCACATACCATAAAAATGGCCTTGCCATTATACTTATTTTTTCTATTATAATTCAAAGCTCTCAGACTTCACAGTACAGTGTTTGTCAGACAATACACTCCCTTAGTGAGATGAATCAGAAATAACCACAGCCCTGCCACAAATCAGCTGGAGTTTGGTCACCATTTTAGCCTCATCATGTGATTAAAAGTTTTCCAGAAGTGTACTATGATCGGGCATATCTAGCTGCGAGGTTAATTTTACTTTATAATAAATTTGTTTGCATTGAAAACTTACAGACATTTAAAGGTATGGTGACAAGAAAACTGCCTCAAAATTGGGTTTTACTGTATCTAAGGTAGATTTTCATGAAGATTACTAATACAAACATATTTTCCTCGTGGGAAAACCCGGTAAAATAAAAAAATCAACTTGTAAATTCTCTTTCGGAACCCCCGTAAAAAAACTGAGTCCCGGGCGAACAAAAAATGACGTCATCTTTGTGACGTCACCTGCAGGCAATCGCAGTTTAGCTCGGTCATAGACGTACACGCTGACTACAATACTCACGTTGACACAGAGATATTATTTCTATTTGTTTCAATATTTGCAAACATTTGTTCAGGTTTATATCATGGGACGATATACACTCAGATGTGTAGCTGCATCCTGCTACAATTCATTTCTTAGCAATTCTTAAGCATTTTCAGTAAAACCTCAATTTACAAGCAAAAACGAGTTTGTTTTACAAGCAAGTCATAGGCTCTGCATGTAAACAATGCACATTCCTCCGCGTTGCGGTCTGCATGTGATGTCATGAATCGGGTGACACGTGCGCACATTTCCGCTCTGCTATAAATGACTTTTTTTAGGAGCATGGAACGCCGATGCGTAATAAGGCAAAAAAGTTGCATGAAATTTACCTTTTTTTCCCAACTTAAGGATTTCTTTGAAAAAAAGAGTGTGGTATGTCAATAAAGGCACATATTTAAAGCTATAAACCTGAATCAAAGCCGGGATTGCACCCCTCCTTTAAATGCTCTATTGCTAGGGATGTATTGGGAATATCGCACCTTAGACAAAAAATCAGCTGGAGTTTTGTCACTATTTTTGTCTCATCATATGATTAAAAATTTTCCAGAAGTGTACTATGATCGGGCATATTTAGCTGTGAGGTAGTTTTCTTCTATTAATTTGCTTTGTTTGCATTTAAAACATACAGACATTTAAATGCTCTATTGCTAGGGATGTATTGGGAACAACCACGCGTCAGACAGAAATCAGCTGGAGTTTCGTCACCATTTTTGTCTTACAATATCATATATGATGAACAGTTTTCCACAAGGGTACGATGAACTGGCATAAATGTATATCTGGCTGCGATGTTATTATTTGTTTTATTAACCTGTTCCCTACAAGATATGGCAATCCCAATAGATTTCATACAAGACTCACCCCCTTCCCATAGGTAAGGGTCTATTTAATAGTTTTGATTGTATTTAAGATACCTAGACATTTATATTCCCTTACGAGGGATGGGTGGGAATTATCATGATTCCAACAGTTCATGTGAGCTTGTGTCAGCTTCCTGTCGTATCATTCCCTCCCCCCAAAACAACAACAAATGAGAATGAATTAAACTTTTGTATAAAGCATGACCAAGCAAATTTAAGATGTTTAGTTTGGTTCTTGTTTATGAAACAAATGCCGATCAAATCTCTCTCCAAGACAAATTGAGAATGTTGAAACCTCCCCTTTCTTTATCTTCATGTTTGTTTTGTATTATTGGCTTTTAAAATGTGACCTTTAATATGAGAATATGTCTTTCACTATATTTAAGAAGCTATTATCTATTCTGTTTGTTAAGCCATTTATAAAATATTAAGTGCTTTAATTGATGTCATGTAGAATTACTATTAATGTTATTATCATTATCAGTATCATTATCATTGTTATCATTATAATTATCATTATCATCATCATTACCATTATAAGCATTATCCTTATCATCATCATTATGATCATCCCTATTATTAATGGGTCAAAGCCATTTTTTTATTTCATGATAACCTGGCAATGCAACTAAAAGTGACAAGCAAATTATTATTACTATCAATTTATCATTATCATCATCATTTGTATCATCCCTACTATTAATGGGTCAAAGTCACTTTTTACTTCATGATAACCTGACAAAGCATAAAATGCAACTACTGTAGGTGACGAGCAAATTGCAAAGAGAAGAGAGAGACGGGCCAAAATGGAAAAACAGGACTCGCAGAAGATTAAACATATTGAAAAACAAAATTGCAGGTTCCCTATGGACAAAATACCACAAGAATCCAGCGACTTCAATCATAACGCCTCAAGGAATCTACAATCGATGGAGGAAAGAGACAGTTGGTGCACCACATACAATATTAAAGGCATTATTAGGGTATTGATACTTTCTAAGAATATTGTTGCTGACTTTCTTCATTTTGTTCAAGTCACACGTAAAAGTAATGCTCAGTTGGCTTTTTAGATATCACGATTCACTCCAATCTATATATTTATATCTCCAATCTCTCACGCAGATGTTTGTACGCACTGTGAGTGACGTTTATTAATTTAATCTCAATCATTATTATCTTTGGCTCAATGCATTCACCATATATACACTTTCATCTCATGTAAATTGTACATTGAAAATCGCGCATAAATTTGTCCAGGATAAAATATTTGCACTTACCGAATCAAATTTGGAATATGCCAAAGTCAATGTACCGCAAATATCACTATATTTTATGATTCGTGGAAAATGAAGGTTTTGAGGCCATTTACGTCATTAATGAAATTATACTGAAAGGCAAGACCCACACAATAGCTTTAAGACACAGGAGGGAAAACCCCTCTTGTTTCTCTGATCGTAAATAGATGTATTTTTCTGAAAGATGGAGCCATAAAAGGAGATTGACCTACATCCAAAGCCGAAGAAAGCAACAATTATTGTCTTGTTTTTACTGCTACTTCTAAGCGAAGGAATTATTATCTTGCTTTTACTGAAATTCAATTAAATGTTGCTACTCCTAAATCTATTGACATCACAATAAAGTGTTTACTATTAAAAGCTATTTGTTACAGTTGAACATGATTGAGGTAAGTTTAAGTATATAGTGAAATACTAATCATGACAAAAATATATATACAGTGAACCTTGCAGAAGTCAAACCTATTAGGACAGCTTTGAATAAAATTATGCCAATATTCAACCTAGGCAAAGTAGATTGTACTGTATGTGAATGTGCATACCTGTCTGTATGTTGTTTTTTCTGATGATTTAAAATAAGCTGGGAATCGAACCCAAGACCTCCGGATTGCTAGACCGTTGCTCAACCATCGAGCCACAAAGGCCCTTTTTTCTGAGAGGATGTTTTAGGTAAAATGCCAGTACTCACCCTTTATCTACTAGTTCAAACACCATGTACAGATAGTCTGCTGATGGATCATCTAGAACCTGGAATCAGAGACAAAAGAAACAACAAATTTACAACTGAATGATAAAAACATTTATGCTTCATTATCTAAAATTATTACATTTACAAAAATGTTTTTAAAAATGTAAAATGTAATATGAAATATAAGATATTTATGTGAAGAACAAATAGTAATGATCCACACTGCACTTTGAAAGAGAGAAAAAAAGAACAAATTCAGGACTAAAGGGATTAATATTAAATTATTTGTATGAATTAAACAAAATGAATACATAATACTGAGTGTGCGTGTATTTTGCATGGTACGTACAAAGGCGTTCGCAAGATGGAACCACACTTCTGATTTACAAATCCTAACCACTTTTAAAATCAAACTTCTCCTCACCTCTACTAGTTTGACGATGTTGGGATGGTCTAGTTTCTTGAGGATTGCTATCTCCTGGTATACCCTGTCTAGTGGAGTCTTGGGAATGTTACTGGGTTTGCCTCCTCGAGGTGGTGGGCGCTCTGCAAGAAAAAATGAAAATGAAAATGAAAAACTGTCATATTGGCCAACTGTGAGGAGGACTGTTGGTATTCTTCCTAGGATAGTCCTAAAAAGGACTCTGGTAGTCCTAGAAAGAGCTACAGTGCCGGTATAGTTATTGTAAGGAGAGGGTGGGTGGTAGGAGGGGCTCGACGTTTCAAACAGGTTGACTGTCCGTCGTCAGGAGTGGGGACTCGCTGGTGTGCGCGGGCTTAAGGTTGCGGGTTGCGGACGCGGGTGACGTACTAGGTGTCCGTGGGTGTGGTATTGGCGGCGCGCTGTGTGTACTGCCGACGCTAGCGGCGCTGCTGTCTGTCGGATGTTTTTGTAAACCACAAATTCTCCATAAACTCCGGCCAGATTAACTTTCTGGAACAGTCCTGAATGGATGAACATAGCTAGGCATTTGGCCTATCTACTTTACGTGACATCTCAATGTTTATTTCTCATAATCTTGATAAATCAGACAACTTTTTATACAGGACAGCTGTTAAGCATTATAATACATTGAATGTCTAGTCATTTCTCAAAATGATCTAATATTTCACGAATGCCATCACATTCTGAAAAACAACTTTGACAAGTTCTAGTCTTCGCTGAAGCTTCATGCTTTAAACAAGGTACACAAAAAAGCAACATCAGCGAATTAGAGGATACATTGTGGTTCATCATTTTAACGGGGCTACTTTGTGTGCACACATTACTTTGTGGACATATCGGATCACTCCAATACACATTTTATTGACCATGCATCACATTTTGCACTTGTCAACAAAGTTACTGGATCCCTTTAATAGGTGTGGGTGAAGGATGAGAGGCCATTAGGAGAATGTCTGCTCATCACACTCACCCTCCCCCATAATGTCTGCCTTCCCTCCCTCAAACACCTCATCACATGCAAGGGCATCAACAGCTTCTCAAAAGTGGGGGGGGGGGGGGACGACACATTGCTAGGGAGTAAGGCGACTGATTGGGGAGGTTGTGAGAGGGGGTGTCCCCCTCCCACAGTAGGGAGCTTTTGCATTTTGGGGCGTGAAATTGTGACTTTTGGAATCAATATGAAAAAGTGAGGGGGACAATCCCCTACATTTTCAAATGTTGAGGGCGGGGGGAACATGTCCCCCGTCCCCCGCCTGTTGACGCCCATGATCACATGGAGGGGCAGTAAAAAAACACTCCTCAACAATGAATCAGCACAAAATGAAACCATCATAAATACGTCTCAGAGAGGATTCTAATTTTAATGTGTCTATAAACTATGAATGTGAGCGGGGGGGGGGGGGGGGGGTGTTTCACAAAGATCCTAAGTTGAACTTAACTCTAAGTTGGACTTTAAAATTATGGTAAGCCACTTGTAGCCTTGGAATAAAACACATTCAAAAGCAAAAATGCAAGTATATTAGACAAGAACATGAATGACTACAATTAAGATCTGCATACAGGCTTCTCAACATTAACACCCCCAGAACCTCTTCGACCCTACAATCCCTCTAAGCGGCTGTGGTAAAAAACCAAAGCAAACCAAACCGCCCCCTCTCCCTCGATAATGGCCACACCGCTTCCCTGGATTACTGGCCTGGATCGCAGCAGATTTGAGACAAGGCTGGGCAAGTCATTTATCAACTCCTTCTCTCCTAAGTATCTTCTTAAGTAGGATCTTGTCTGCAGATAAAATGTAATGATGATACGGTGAAGCACGATTTCCCCAACATTTAAACGGCCAAATACGTTGGCAAGATTTAATGATGATTATAATTATAATCATGATAAAGTCCTATAATGCAAACTAGCTACTATTTTAAAATAATGGTGCCATGAAGTAAAATATCTTGAGACATTTGTGATGTTAACGACAGACGAGGCTCTACAAACCTATATCCCTGCTTGCCCGGGGCAAGTGAAAATCAGTTGTAAGAATTTGAGATGATTGGAGAGATTCAGCGAACCCCTAAATGGCCCTTTAACCCATAGTGCCCATAGCCTCCAAGAAGTCTGCATTTTACCAGAGGATAAATACAATGCTACAAGTTCCTAAACGTTACACCTAACACTTAAACAGGCAGAAGATAATATGCTTGTTAAAACAAATACACTTGTCATGAGTATGCATTTCTCGAACAAGGCGTTTTTTTCCTCAAAATATCATAATATATATTATGAGGATACAGTGAAGTGCTCAATTAAGATTCCTAGCCACGTAGCAGAGTGATGATAAATACAAAATTGTGAGGAGCAAATGCTTTGCCATATTTTTTTTTCCAAGATCACATTTGTTGTTGTTTTTACAGAATATGAATGTAATGTTGTGTAGAGCCAATTCCCTTCTAATATGTTTTCCAAGATCAAATTGTTGTTGTTTTACAGAATAAACCACCTTCTAGATGTTATGTAATGTTGTAAAGAGCAAATTCTGTTCTCATATTTTTCCAAGATCAATCATTTGTTGTTTAAAATTACAGAATAAATCACCTTGAGGATTTCTCTCCTAAAATGCTTGAGGCTACGATTTTATTTCATTCCCGTAGCCTGTTTGAATTTATTATATTAACTAAACCCAAACCCAGATATATCTAGGGCACAACCTTCAATGGATTATATAACATGTTTATTTTTGTTTTCATATCAACTTCAGAAAGTCATATAAAGTGTGCTTATTAGTTTTGTCAAGAATGATATTAGAAATTCTGTATGGATCATAAAAACAATGTACAACAGTAAAATATAACAACAAGCTTAATAAACCCCATATCAATATGCAGGATTCACTTTCCAATATATGGGAGAAACATAGGTTACACATTTTACGCATATAAATCTAGAGATCTCAAATTCCACATTACCCATTTTCTATCAAATCACAAAATTTAAGTTATTTAACCTTTCTCATTGAACAAATCTGCACACAAACACATATGCATGACTCAATGGCTATCGGATACAAGTAAACTAGGCTACAAATCAGCAAATTATGCGTACAGTTTCATCTAAAATGCCACGCTGTCTATCTCTCGTCAAATCACACAAGATTTCACCCTTCTCGTCTCAGTGGGCGAATGAGTGATTATGTAGATGGGCTCATATAATGTCACGCAGCCATGCCGAGCCTTATGGCAGAATCAACTTGTTACCCTTGGCTTAGTATCAACTATTTGTTGTTCATTTTATGAAAATTAGTATTTAAAAGAGATACTCGAGTCCTGAAGCTTTCTAAGAATTTGTGTGTGTATGTCTAGTGATACTGTTTGTTTTAAGGGAGTCTAGTAACATTGTTGACTTGTGCAAAAAAGTGATAAATGTTTGATAAAATGTGGACTTTTGTGATCTGATATATGTCATTGTAAAAATCTTTGTAACGAAAGGGGAAATCGAAAATCTGAAACCTGTCCGTTAATAAAAATACAACAGGGTAAGAGAGAACTGCTAGAGTTCCAAGTAAGTTTTGTGGATTAGGACAAAGTTACTAGATCCCTTTAAAGGGATCTAGTAACTTTGTTGACATGTGCAAAAAGTGATGAAGGGTTGATGCAATGTATATTGTTGTTATCTCATATGTCCACAGGGTATTGTGTGAAAATTTCAAGTCAAATGGACATTGCATGGCCAAGCGAAAATGCAAAGTGATATTCACGAACTCACTGCACTCACTTTGTACACGGTTTCAAAACTCCGGGGGAGTTTTTCTTAAATCTGAATACTTCGATCGTACATATCTTTGTAACGAAAGGGAAATTTGAAAAACCGAAACCGGTCCCATGATATTATTGTTAATACGAATACAACAAGGTATGAGGGAACCGCTAGAATTAAAATTTTATTTTGAGGATTTGGACAATGTTACTAAGTCCCTTTAAAGCTAAAGAGCAGCATTGGGGAAGGTTATAGAAATGTATGTATATTGGCCCAACCTGTACACCATCTGTACATCAGTCCTGTGTGGCTGCTTTTGCGGGTGCTACCCATGTTCGGATGAATTTCTTTGTGCAAACAACATTATTTTGAACGTTTGACTGCTAAAATTGTCAATTTCAAGGCATTTTGGGTCATCTCTTTACATTCACAGATAAGTTATATGCTTTTAATTGTTGGGGATAAATGCCAACCTTTTAACAATTTTGTTTGGGGTGATTCCCTATTTTTAGCTAAATGGAAATTAAAGTTCCATTGAAGAGGGCACTTAAAAAAAAAATTTCTTTGTGTAAGGTACAGAAATACAAGGTGTAGTAATTTAAAAATTACATAATTTTTTTTTAAAACAACAGTTTGATCAAAATCTTTCCCCCAAAAATGGAATATCCATCAATTCATAAAGTCATTTGAATAAATGCCATTGCCAATTCAAAGGCAGCAAGGAAGCAAGAACAACCTTTTTTTTTAAATAAACAGAAAAGAAACGGCATCCTTAATAAATTTCTTTCTCTGGACGCAAATAGGTCCCAAGTCAAAAATAGGATAACTCAACTACTCCTGGGAATACTTATCTCCCGTCAAACACTCATCTAACCTACTTTATTTTATCTGTTTTTGTTCCTTTTCTGGAAGTTTCTCTGCATACTAATACGGCCAGTGCTTGACCTCTCTTGCTCAGTCCCTGTTTGTGTCTATCTCTGTTGTTTTCTCATCATTCTTCCGCTTTTATCTCATCTAATTTGAAGCAAAAAATTCGGAATTTTCGCAATCAGAACACATGTTTGTCTTGTATTTGAGAATTACTGCTGTGTTCTTGTATTTCTTCTGCCTCTTTTCTCATTAAATTCCCCACAAAGTCAGAAATGCTGGAACTCCACAATCTGAAGACAAGATGTCTTGTATTTGAGTACTGTATATCATCCCCTTCTTTTCTCATCACATTCCAAGTCAGAAACTAATGGGACTCCAAGTCTCGGCACAAGATGGCCGGACTGAATTTTTCTTTCAATTTCTTGATAATCTGTTTCACATAAATGTGTAATTTCACTACAAATTGTCACATTGTACACTTTCTTTGGCCTTGTCATTTTGTCAGTGCCTAAAAAGCTGTCTTGCCCCTAAATCTACTCTCAACTCTAAACAAAAGGATAGACATATTATTTACAAACATGTGAGACCAAAAAACCCTGCATGCAGACAAACATGTGCAGAGAAAAAACAATAACCACGAAACTGACAAAAGCAAGCAAAAAATTCATTTCTTTTAAAGACAAAAATCTGCAAAGATTACCACCACAAATCTGAGAAGATTACCATGACAAATTCACTAAGTACTTGTAAAAATTTTATCCTCACACTTATTAAAAGGGATAGTTGAGTTTTGGTAGAGAGGGCGCTTCCAAGAACAAAATTTTGGTGAGGTAATGAAAAACTGAGTGTCAAATTTGAAAGAGCATACAATTTTAATGACAGAATCAACTTTGTTTGATCAAAGACGGCTGAAAAATTCATAAATGATAACCATTTGTAATTATTGTGCGGCCCACAATCAATAATTTTGAACCAGCTGTTGAAAACAAATATAAAATGCTTACACTTTTCAAAAATGTACAAAAAAAGGTTTTTTAATAGTAGTTGATGATCTCTCCATTTAATCATTATTTTAATCTCATGCGCATTTTTTATAAAAAATGGTTGAAACCAATGCGTTTTTAGAGAGCCCTCTCTTGTGTTTTAACGTCTCTTTTTTAATGATAACAGGCTTTTTACTTAGTTGTTGTAATTTTGTATACCTTTCGAGCATGATGGAGTTATTACTATTATAGTTTTATAGTTTTTATAGTTTGTAATGTTAATTTGCAGGTTTTTGGTTACTAAAATTCAGTTTGACTAAAAATATACTATCCCTTTAACATCGAGCAAGCGGAAAGCAAGCTATCATGAATATGCATGTCCAGGCCAGGAAAGCTTGGAATGCAAATCTTCGTTTCCGTCCGTCCGCTCAAATCCCGGAGCAGGTGGCAAGGTCACATGAGGACAAGTCATCGCCACGGTTACCGGGCATATCTCTCTGCGAGCGAGCGAGCGAGCGGGGTGGATTGGTCTGATAAGAATCTAGAGCAGAGCTAACAAAAAAACGATCTGATCTGAATAATTCTGGGATCGAAAGATCAAACATGAAAGTGTGATTTCAATCTAAATTCTCACAATGTTTGTCTCTTGTTTGTCACATGTGATTAATTGATATCAATATTGCTTCAGAAGCAATCTCGGATGGTTTGATCAGCAGAAGATTTTTTTGTTTAAGTAAACAATAAGCCTGGGGGAAACAAAAAATGAGAGTTATGAAATATTAATGATGTTTCAAAGTAATATAGGGGCATTTATGGGAAAGTAAGCTTACCAAAAGTTGCACGTAAACTAATTAATACAAAATTGTTGAAAATAAAGCTAAATATTCAGGAGCGGGGCAATAATAATATCTTAGGGTATGTACAGACAAATCGCAACGTAATGAAATATTAAAGATCTCTCAATCTCGGTCCAAACCAACCATATAATTATCATTACAACTGAATATCAAATATGCCTGGAAAGCTTAAAGGGGCTCTTTAAAGGGATCTAGTAACTTTGTTGACATGTGCAAAAAGTGATAAATGGTTGATGCAATGTATATTGTTGTTATCTCATATGTCCACAGGGTATTGTGTGAAAATTTCAAGTCAAATGGACATTGTATGGCCAAGTAATGAGCGAAAATGCAAAGTGATATTCAGTAACTCACTGCACTCACTTTGTACATGGAAGAAAAACTCGCCCGGAGTTTTTCTTATCTGAATACTTCAATCATACATATCTTTGTAACAAAAGGGAAATTTGAAAAACCGAAACCTGTCCCATGATTTTATTGTTAATACGAATACAACAAGGTACTATAAGGGAACCGCTAGAATAAAAATTTTATTTTGACGATTTGGACAATGTTACTTAGTCCCTTTAACACGATTTTACTGGTGAAAATAAAGTTGAAGCAAGGGCTACATAATCACTTGCACGATTGCCCAGGGCAAGTATCAGATTTGGGCATTTTTCCCCTGGGAATTCAAGAACAGTAGTTGGTTGAATCAGAGAGGGCAAAATCTGCAAAGTATTTCAATGCAAATTTAGATATTAGTCAATTTCACATGGTAAGTGATTAGAGCATATTTTGCATTTTTTTTGTTTGTGGGGCGTTTCCTAATACTGTCATTTGGCCAAGGGTTAATCTCTCCACATATACACGTAGAAGATGGAAGTGGAAGCATTAATGTACGGAGCAACATGTAATGTCTGCCGATACTACATACGTGTACGTGTACATACATGGGCCGGTCACCGGGGGATCACTAGTGTCTGAATTACAAATTGCATTTCTGGGAATCTCCGAGTCGATATTAAAGTGATCCATTTACTTCATTAGGTTTTTCCCCAAAAGAAATATTTGCGACTTCAATCATATAGGAATATTGGTGTGAGGTTCATATAAATAAGGTGTGGTAGTATCATTTTAATAAAAGAATGCTGTTTACATAGTGGAAAAAAGGTAAAATTGATGTGGGATATTATCACCAACTGCACTTTGATTTTTATTTCTACCCATTAAAGGGTCTTTGTGGCTCAATGGTTGAGCACCGGTCTAGCAATCCGGAGGTCTCGGGTTCGATTCCTAGCGAGGCCTATTTTTCTTTGCTCATTTTCAATCATTTATAGTTTTTCTAGTCAGTTTCCTCTAACTCTGTTTGAATTCAAAAAGCATTACAGAACGCTTCTCAATTTAATCATAAATATCTCCATTATTAGGGAGAAATTTGAAGAAATAACAAATATTTCATTCTTTTTGTTACCATGATCCAAACCACAATAAGAAATTTACAAAAGAAATCTGGAAGCTGCAAGTGAATTAAAGACAAAGTTTAAAAGGGACCACCATGCAAAGATAATTATATATTTTGGTACCGTTGTGTGATATCACATACATGTAGATGCCCAACATTTTTCAAAGGGTTGTGTAATTCATAAACTATGTAATTAATTACCCTCACTAACGGAACCATTATGGCCTCATGGTTCCATATGCGCCAAACATTTGGAGTGCGCAAAATTCTATTAAAACTTTGTTTGGAGACAATAGAATCACGGAAGATGCATTCGTCCTACAAATAAGGTAGTCTTCGTATGCAGACCCATGAACACATGTTGTTGTATGGTGATGTTTTTTCCAATTATATATTTTTTCTGGAAACATATTTTTCTGAACTTTCTGGTGGAATGGACTACTAAAAATGTTAACTTTTCTTTTTAAAGAATATTATTTTGGGTGGTGGTACCCTTTAATGATGGATCACTTTAAAGCCATCGCCACGATTTCATCCCGGAGCTCGAAAGAGGGTGAAAGTGAAGGAGGATGAAATCAGGACAAATAACTTATGGGGGTGTTTCACAAAGATCCTAAGTTGAACTTAACAGGGCCATTCTTTGAAAAGTGAAACTTTTTTGGAAAAAATGAAGTTTGTTTTTTCAGTAGTTTTATTCCATTAATGGAAAGATCAGTGTCCAAGGTTTCATGAAATATATTTTTTTTATTGAATTTATAAAATTTCTTAGAAAAATTATTCAATTTTCATATTTCAATATTCCAATAAATATCATAACTCAGAAAATAATCAAGCTAGCTCATTCCTTTTATTCTCCTGTACATGATGATACCAACTTTGTGACAATTTAACTTCATTTTACTGTCTAAACCTAATATTTGTAAAATTCATATTTCCATTCACATTGTACATGTCACACCACCCCAAAATGTCACACACGTGACCCAGACATCCCCACATAACGTGCATTAAAAAACAACAGTTTGAGATAATTTTAATCTTTCACCATTTTCTTACTTACAGATATATATAAGTTGTCTGATACTAATATGAACATTTTAGCTTTTCATATTTTACAGGATTTCCAAAATGAAATTGAGTTACATTTTTTTTCTTCAAAAGTGCTCCCGTGCAAAGTCACACACGTGACCGATGCCATTTGACCTCTGTCCTTGGGCAACGTAATCCTAATAAAATCTTTTGTGTTACACATGAAAGACTTCAACATGTGAGAGTCATATATGAAGTTTACATCACCATACCTCCTATACTTACTAAAATATAAGCATCCTATTGCAGAATTTTTCATATTTTGGGTCACACACGTGACCAAGAATGGCCCAACACTAAGTTGGACTTAAAAAGTATCGAAAGCCATTTGTTTCCTTGGAATAAAATATATTAAAATGCAAAACTGCAAGTATTTTAGACTTTCATAAATTTTACATGAAGAACATGAAATCTCCTTGATAATAGCAAAATATTAATGACTTGAAACAATATTTTATGCCTTTTAAAAGGACTTTTACATTTTTTCTTCAAAGAAACTAATGGCTTTCCATACTGTTTGAGTCCAACTTAGAGGTTCAACTTAGGATCTTTGTGAAACACCTCCCAGGTGGGGAAAACAAATCAGATTGACGATATCAATTCTTCCTACCATTCTAATATAGAAGTTTGATAATGTTTTAAAAGTTTACAAGGTTAACAAACAAGTTTTAGCCACTGAAATTTTATTGTACTTGTAAGAAAGACTTTCCCAGTAATGAAATTCTACTGCAAACACACCAAGATAGCTTTTGAATAAGTCCGACTGAAAGCCAGTTGTATCTGGCAGGTGATGGAGAGATGATGCAAGATGTCACATCGCAGGAGAAAGATGTTGTTTTTATTGGGAGGGGAGGGGGGGGATACCTTCCAAGCTTGCATGCATTTGTTTACATGGAACTCCATGGAAATTTACGGGGGCTCTTTTATGACTTTCGGGGGGGGGGGGGGGGGGGACTACGTTTTGGCATATGGGGGTTAAAATCGCCCTGAGCTCCCACATATTCTTTCACTGTCTCAGCAGAATAGAATGACAAACAAGTTCTCAGTGCCGGAGGCTCCAATCGCATAATTCTACTCAAAAGCTGGGTGTAATCTTGACACTTACCATCAGGGAATACTACTGTGCATTTTAACATCTTTCTTGTATCACCATCAGGTTATTAATGTTTCATATTTATGTTTCATACTTTCCTCACTATTGATTTGTTCCCTTCTTTCGAAAATAAACATTTTTTTGTTGTTTTCAAAAGTAATCATGTCTCAAATATTTTTTTTTTAATGTTTCATACTTTCCTTACTATTGATTTGTTCACTTCTCTCAAAAATAAGCATTTTTTTTTGTTGTTTTCAAAAGTAATCATGTCTCAAATATTTCCACAAAAAATACAAATGCAAGAAATATCTTTGTTTGCCATTTAGTCCTTCTTTTTGTTATATAGAAATTTCAAGGTGATGATTCATCCATATTTCGAAGAAAAAAAGCAAATTACAAAATAATCATGTCAAAAACATTTCCCCAAACTACATATGCTAAAACTATCTTATCTGTCATTTTAGCCTTATTTTTGTTTGAGGTTTTTCAAGGTGATGATTTTATTCATAGTTGGAAAAAGCATTCAAAAGTAATAATCTCAAAAACATTTCCAGAAAATTTGAGTTATTTCAAATTCAAGATGTTGATTTCATCTTTTTTTTTCCGTCGGAAGTAATTATGACCAAACAAAATTTTTAAAACCTTAAAATGAAAGAAAAGAAGAAATTACTTAAAATATCATGGTGTTTTGTCTTTTTTTTTTTTCGTCAAAAGTAATTATGTCTAAACAAAATTCAAAAAGCCTTAAAATTAAAGAAAAGAAGATATTACTTCAAATATAATGTTTGTCATTTTCAAGATGCTTTGGTGCGTGGGAGAAGGAGTAGGCTGTAATAAGCTCTCATGCAAGTGGGTCTTCATCACACTGAAAGACTGGTCAATGTGACCCGCTATTCTATGCTTGAAAACATCAAACCTGATCAGGAAATGTTAAGCAATATTGCAGATAAAATGCAAAAACATCCTAAGCACTGACAAGATGTGTTTACCTGCTAATTTGAAGAAAAAAACAAACAATATTTATTGAGGGAAAATTATATTAAACGGTTTCAAATCAGCTGTTTATCTCTCCATTCATTAAGAAATAAAAACAAGTTTGGGTTGTTTATACTAAATGACTTGGTCAAGGTATTAATAAATATTGTAATTATTTCTTAAATAGTAATCTATCATTTTAATAAACCTAGTGGAGGAAAGTATAATATTTTGTAAATTATTAAATAACACAATTAAAGCTATAAAGCATACTTGCCAACATTTGAAAGTCAGAAAACTGAACACCCGATTGCGAGGGAGCGAAGCGACCGAGCACGAGGTAGCGGAGCGACCGAGGGGGGGAGGGTGTGGGAGGGGGTGTCCCCCCTCCCACAGTAGGGAGCTTTTGCATTTTTGGACTTACAATTGTGCAATCTGGTGCATACTAGAGCTGTAGTGAAACGGTTACACGACGGTTAACCGACCGGCATCGGCAAAAACGTTTTCATTTTCACGGTTTCGGTTAACCGAAAAAAATTAAAAATAAATAAAAAATAATAATAATAATCTTTTTTTTTTTTTTTTTTTTCCTTCCCCATTCTATAGATTCGGTCAGAAAACGGCACGTTGAACCCTGCCAATCTATTGCTAAAGTAAAGGTATTTTACATGTAACAAAATGTTCAAATAAACAAATGGTAAGAGGATTAATGAATAGATTAAACCTGGTAAGAGCCAAATTTAGAAGAATCATTTGTGATGAGATATCTGAAGGCTTTCATCTTGACAGCGGTTTGTAGACTAACATGGCACTGCCCTGCTGATTACAATTGAAAAAACGGACAGATATCGGATGGTACATGTATATCCGAGAAGAAAAAAAAAAAAAAAAAAAAAAAAAAAATCTATTTTTTTTTTTTTTTTTTTTTTTTTTTTCTTCAATATCGGAACGTTCCGTTTTTTATGGCTATAAAAACTTTAAAAACGGGACAATTCCGTTAAAAACGGAACGGTTGGCAAGTCTGATAAAGGATTAACTTGGGAGTTGGAGTTGGATTCAAAGTTGGAGGAGTCACAAGTCATTCTCGGAGGAAGAGGAGGAGGAGGGGAAAGATGAGGAGGAGGAGGGGAAAGATGAGGGGAAGGAGGGGAAAGATGAGGAGGAGGAGGGGAAAGATGAGGGGAAGGAGGGGAGGAGGAGGAGGGGGAGGGGAAGTGGGGAAGGAGAGCAGGGATGGGAGGGAGAGGGGGTTGAAGGGGAGTGGGAAGAGGATGGTTAGGGGAAGGGGAAGAGGAAATGAAGGAGGGGAAGTAAGTAGGAGAGGAAGGGCTTTAAACGAGACTTGATTGGGCTAAGTAACAGAGCTTGAGCTGATGAAGTGACACCCTCTAAGATTGTTTACAGTCTTGAGTATGACACAAACGGCAACCACACCTCTCCAGGGTGATGTGGGTCAAGGCACCTAGAAGAAATCTATCATGAGCCTTTTTTTCAAGGAGGAGGGGGATGGGAATGGGAGAGGAGTAGGATGGGGAAGGGGAAGGGAAGGTGTATAACCCATAGCTGATCAGGCAAAACAAAAAACAGAGCTTGGGCAGATGAAGTGATACCCTCTTACATTGATTACAGTCTTGAGAAAGACACAAGCAGAAACCACACCTCTCCAGGGTGATGTGGTACAAGGCACCTAGAAGAAATCACTCAGGTGCCCTGTTTGTCCAGGGCCCTGTTGCAGAAAGAGATGCAATCGATTGTAAAGTTGCAATTAATTGTAAGTCTGATCTTGTGACTAAAGGCGCACATTTTCTGACTTGCAATTAATTGCAACTTTACAATCGATTGCATCTCTTTCTGCAACGGGGCCCAGGAGGGTGAGGTAGACGGGGAGGAGTGTTTAAACAGAAACCACACATCTCCACGGTGATGTGGTACAAGGCACCTAGAATACATCGCCCAGGTGCCCTGATCGTCAAAGAGGGGGAGGAGTGGAAGGGGGAAGGGGAAGAGGAGGGTGGGTTAAAACCACAAATGATCAGGTGTACAACCAGAGCTCATGAACCAAAAGGATGACACAAACAACAACCACACATCACCAGGGTGCTGGGATACGAGGCACCTAGAATACCTCGCCCACTTGCTTGTTTTTGTCAATTTCTCACCTTAAGAAGTAGATAATTATTTATAAAAGAAGGTATATAACTAAAATATGTTCTCTATATATATCTATAAAAAAGTACTCACGTTCCAAGTTTTTATCTAAATAACTATTGTAAAGGGTAAATACATGTTGTTTTAATAATAAAACAACACAAAAGGTGGGGAAATCTAATAACTTAAACAACAACAAAATCATGACAAGAAAGATTCAACAAAACAAGACAAAAAACAAAAACATTCAACAGATAATGCAAGTGGGAAAAAAAAAATCATATTTATTGTTCTCCCAGAGGGCCCTTTATCATATTATTACTCCAAGTCATCTGATACAACTTTTGTCCCGAACGAACGTTACTCAATTTGTTTGGAACAAATTGTCAATTTTTAAATAAAGCATATCCCGGGAATACTTTAATAAGAGCTATTTTTTTTGTTGCCTAACATTGCACATGCATCGATAATAAAAATTCAAATTAGCTCCGCGAGGAGTGAATTATCCGCATTTCCGCTCATAAATGAAAAATGATTTACAACATGGCATTAGATAATCATAATTCATTCTCTCGTACAATGACATGGTATTGGTGCCCCCCCCCCCCCCCCCCCTCCTGTATTAACTCTATGGTAATTGCAAATCTAGTCGGGAAAAGGTTAAATAAAACTTTGAATATTGGTTATTCTCAAATTTCCTGAATCATCATTGCGTATCACACAATGCTGTTGATTTTCTTTATTTAAAAAAAAGTGAATTCATAGCACATGCCAATATTGTTTTGCAAATCATTTTGGTATTCCTGAAATATTATTGAATCTATTCATTCAAATGCTTGATGGGCTTTATCAGAATAGCTCGTCTAAAAGCAGGGGGTGTTTCACAAAGATCCTTTATAGTTGAACTTAACTCTACGTTAGACCTAATTATTATGGAGAGCCATTTGTATGCCTTGGAATACAATATATTAAAAAGCAAAAAACAAGAATGTTAGACTTTTCATAAATGTTGCATCAAGAACATAAAATCTTCTTGATAATAGAAAATATTAATGATTTGAATCAACACTATATGCCTTTGAAAAGGGATTTTTACAACAAATTTTAGTGGCTTTCCATACTTTTTCAACTCCAACTTTGTGAAACACCCCCTGGTATAATATTACAGCAGTTTGAAACATTACAATTACAAGTACACAGAGCACTCATAGACAAACGAACACAAACAATACAGACAGGAACACACAATCAAAATAATTGCCAATTAAAACTAGGTCGCATCTGCACACTGACAGATTTATATTCCAGTGGGTATCACTTTTCAAATGTTGTTTTCTGACCATAATTCTCAAATTGCCCAAAGCAGAATAATTAAAGGTAAAATCTTGAATACTGGTTATTTGCAAATTTCTTGATTTCTTTTTTTGTGTGTACCCAAAAAATGTTTGCAAAATATCAAGCTATCTGTGTTTGCATTGTAAACAGGTTGATCATTTCATTACGAAAATTGATTTCTTCAAAATTGTTCTTCTGTATGCAACAACATTGCTATTCAATAACAAAGGTTTATAGGCATTTTCTGTCTAAATTGAACTCTTCTCGAACTACTTGATTTTAGCTTTAATCGCATGTGAAAGAGAAGCTTGTATAAAAGCATTATAATTTGGCACAACTTGGCTTGTCTGTCATATGGAATCAATCGCATTCCTTTCAGTTGCATATTAAACGTAATTAACATTGATAAATTGAGGGGTGATAAGGTGATAATTTATAATTTGTCCTCCTCTCTCCCTTCTTTGACCGTGATCACTGCAACTATCTGACAAGCAAGCTATAAAATATGTTTGATGCTAATTAAAATTAGCAATTTATTCAATTATCTCCATGAAAACATATAAAACATAATTAACATTGATGATTTGCGAGGTGATAATTTATAATTTGCCCTCCCTCCCCACTCGTTGACCCTGATAACTTCAACAAGCAAAGATTCTGGCTTAATGGCAACTAGCTGACAGGCAAGCTATATAATATGTTTGATTCTAATTAAAACTAGCAATTTATTCAATTATCTTCATTAAAACATGATTATAAAGTTTCATTTCTATTTCAATGTTAGCTACATGTACTGTACTCACTTGCAAATCCTCCTTTCTTGATTAGCTTCTTCTTGGATAGGATTTTCATTGCCTGCATAAAATGAAAGAGAGAGAAAATAATTATGGGCACCACAGTATGTATATATATTTTTAATTAAACTTCATTTGCATTCAATAAAGCAATAAAGCAATACTAACAACAACAACAAGTATTATAACATATGTATAATGTTAGTATAGATGTTATATTTTCATGTACTATTTGCATTACCTGGCATTATATTCATATTTGCCTGACCAATAATACATTGCCTGATTTTTAAAAAAGGGAGAATAATAATGTTGTACATATTCATTTTTAACTTCAGTTGCATTCAATAAGCAGTACTGCAAAAGTAAGTATATTGAATAAAATAATGACAAATAGAATGGTATTATAATTGCATATAATATTTGCATGACCTGTCATTATATTCCCATTTGCCTGAACAATATAATACATGGCAATGGCATGCAATGGTTGTTGAATATTCTAATAATTCTTACGATATATGATAGCCCTATAAAAGTGTCAATACTTTTTATATTTCAGAGTTAATTATGTTATTATCAGGAATACCATGAATATAACATCACTATGTGTTACATGTTACACAATACTCTCCGTTTTGCTAAAAATTATAAAAATATGTACATAATTAAATCAATAGGCAAACAAATTGGCGGTTTAAAACTAAAATAATGTACTGTACACGTTACTTGTACTACCTGTCATTCATATTTGTGTGATTGAATAAATTGGCAAAATATGTCTACAGATCTGAGAGCAACCTTTGAATCATAAGTGTATATATTATATCGAGTTGAATATTATATCACTGTGAATATGATTATCACAACATTACAGTATACAAATATACCAAGCTGTGAGAAAGTATAGTGGAATTATATATCTGAGGAGGGACTGGCATAGAACTATTTTTTCAGAGGGGCGAAGCCCCGAGGACAAAAATAGTAACTATGCCAGTCCCTCCTCAGATATATAATTCCACTATACTTTTGAACTAAAAGCTTGGTATATTTGTTTTATATCCCTTCTGTTTGCTATATATCCTTCGCATGATTATAATCATCGCACAAATAAATGATTTCAATTAAATTTAAGTATTATAAAGGAAAAACAAACCATTGATGACAGAACCATCACTGCACTATGTTCTGTTTGTGACACTGGCCCCCTTAGCGCAATAGTCCTGGCACAGAGCGCGTATTGCGCTATGTTTCCATTCATGGTTACGCGCATTAACAACTAATGCGCACACAAATGCAAAACGCGCGCATCAAAGTGAATAATTAACCCGCTTTACATACACGTACGTCACACGTGTGTAATTGAATATGGGAAAACAGCTATTCGTACGTACAGCATACATTACATGAAATGAAATTAAATGAAATGAATTACTGTCACGACCATGGAAGGACAACGATGCAAAATGTGCACCATTTTCGAAATTGTTTACTTCGAAAACCGCCATGTTATACATGAAATGCATCTCTAGAATATTTTGTGGAACTTGTTGATATTCACGGGTGAAAATATTCTGTATTTCGTTTTAAATTACTCTTTGGGAAATCTCGTCGAGCATTTTTCGCAAGCTAAAACAAGACCTCCCCTCGCAGAGAAGCTGTTATTACACGCATCTCTACGGGCAATATGATATGCTTGCTATTTCTGCTATCGGCAAAGATAGTGAAAAATATTCCCCGATTTCAGATATATAGTGGAAATAATCTTTATTGTGAGAGCCCCAATTGACCAATCACGTTTCTAGAATACTCATGAATATTCATAGAAGGGATATAATGCCCAATATTGCAATAATTTTACAAAATAAGAGTAATTGAAGTAAATGAAATGGTCCCACACAATTCAATACATGCTTTTGAATGTAATAAATGTGCCGAATACGTCTATATATGACAGCGACCTTTCAATCATAAATGTATACATTTAATTATTAATTATATAACTGTGATTATGAGTATCACAACATTGCAGTGCCAAATAAAGCAATAAGTGTATAGTGTTACTATTACTGCCAGATATTCTAATTTCCCAATGACACAATACAAGTATGTTATAGAATATAATAAATGTGCCGAGACAGCGACCTTTGAATCAGAATGTCAGACGACAGGTCTGCAGACAGTATGGCGGAGATGTCATAGTTAATTGCATCCCAGAAATCACCAATCTCAATTCATAATTGAGATGCATAGACACATTTTGTTAATTTACACATTATATCAGTGGATGAGAAAGAGAAGGGTGCTAAAGGCTACTTTTGTATAAACACTCCATTGTATTTTGTTTGTTAAATATGATTTGGATATGAAACAATTAAATGAAACAAGGGCACTAAGTCACGTTCGGTTCTTCAGAGATAATAATGTTTGAAGTATTAAAGACCCAATTTAGCAATCTTTCATATTTTGTAAATATTCCCAAAATTAGAAATAATTATGCAATATTGTCTGAAAATCTAGCACAACGTTAAAAAAAAACTCTGACCTACAAGATGGCATAAAGAACTCAATTTAGCCAAAATTTAACTTAACGCCCTTCTCACTCTCACCCGACGATATACACGTACATCTATTAGCAAAAAAAGTCTCTTATGCCTTACTTACACAATGTATTAGCGTCTGTGGCATTGAATGTGTTGCATGGCTCACACTTGTCCAATAAGTGAAGGTTCATTTCTCACATTTTCTGATGATTTATTAATTTCATTTTCGTCCTCACTCATTCATTATACATGAAGACCTATCGTACATGCAGTCCAGTCCATGTCTGTACCTCTCTCATTTTAATTTTCAAAAAGGTCATTTACGGGGCAGGGGTGTATAAATTTCCATTTGATTACCCTTTTTATGGAGAGTACATTAATAGGTAGATACATAGAGTAAAATTTCAATTTGATTGACTCATTTTGGAGAATATTAGATTAGGTATGTACATAGTGTAAATTTCATTTTGATTGCTAATTTCTGAAGAGCAGATGATGTAATTTATTTCTGAAGCGTAATAAAATGAAGACTGCTTATTTTGCAATTATTTTCAACCACCAGTGTGAGGTTCCCTGCATCCAATTTAGGATGATAATGACAAATTCAATGTCGAATGGGGTTCCCATTTGATTACCCTTTTTTATGGAGAGTACATTAAAATAATTGTAGAATTATCTTACAAGTTATTTTGATCATAATCATTATCATAATTAATATTCCCACAAACTGTTTCATATTTGCATTATCATTATCTTCATTACAAACTAAAAATGTTTGATAAATAAATCATGAAATTAAAAAATCATATTTTTTATCTATAAGACTACAAATATTATGAGCTCAAAAACACATACACCACACAAACTTTTCACAAATACAACAAATACATATGGGCCCCATTTAAGAAAAAGATACAATCGATGGCAAGTTACAATGTATTTTGAGTCAGAAAATGTGCGCATTTCAACCAATCAGATTTGTGCATTTAGAACACATGATCTGACTTACAATTAATTACAATTGATTGTATCTCTTTCTGCAACGGGGCCATTGAGTCAAAGTGATAAAAACCAACATACACAATAAAACAAACACATCAAACACACACATACAGAGTTACAGAGATACAAACCAACAGACACAAAATAACCTTGTACTCGCACAACCCCACCAACACAAAGGCTGGACAATCCTGTAAGCGGAACGCCGGCTAAAGTTTCATTACTTCAATACATTAATGAAATGAAACCCAATCCCGTTTGGTCAATATCTCATGTCCAACTGTCTGTGCAAATGGATTGAACTTCAAACGGCCTTGGGGGCCGATTTAATCTGGACGGACGATAATCCGGGGACAAAGGCCTCGCAGCAGGCAATACAAGAATTAAAATTACATTCTGTACTTTAAATACATGACTTGGTCTGTTAGTGTTACAATACACATCATGTAACCTGTTAGTTATCAGATTGGGATGGCTTGTGTTGAAAGGACATATTTTCATATAATTAATTAAATTAACTACAAACTTTGGAACAGTGTTAAGACAAACTTACAGAGCCTTTACCAATTAACCCCCCCCCCCCCCCCCCCACAAAAACAGAAATCTTGTTAAAAGGTTTTATTTCCATTATTTGTTTAAAAGTGTGCAATCCTATTAAGATATAGGGAACATTGTCCTTTTAAGATTGTCTGTTTGTATGTATGTATGTATGTTTGTTTGTTTGTGTTTGTTTGTTTTTGTTTGGTTTGTTTGTTTGTTCGTTTGTGTTAGCTGTGTAAGCTGGATACTCACATAGTGTGTATCAGTTCAACTCAGTTCAATTCAATTCAATCCAATCAATGTTTATTGGTGTCATTCATAATACGTGATTGGCAGCCAGAGGGCTGAATTGTACATGTTTACAAACATGTTTACAACAGAAAGTTCAGGATTAAAATTACGAATGACAAATGTATACGTTTTCATATTAACCTCGTTATTGTAGGCCAGCCTGTCAAATCAATATGAACCCTTAACATAATAATCCTTCAAATGCTACTGATTGTTTGTCAGTTACCTTCTACATTATTTGTTGTAAGTTTGTCTTTGTCCTTTACTTTGTTTGTGTGTTTATTTGTTTGTTTGATTGTTTGTTTGTCTGTTTGTTTGTTTGCTTGTGGTTACTTACATAATGTGTATCATCCTCTACATTGTAGGTCAGTTTGAAAACTCTGTATAAACCCTTCCCGATCTGTTTTGTCTGTTTGTCTGTTCTTATGTATGCGTACATGATCATTAGCAGCATTGTTTGTCAGTTTGTTTGTATGTTTGTTTAGTTATCAGGAATACTTACATAGTGTTGATCGTCCTCTTCATTGTAGGCTAGCTTGACGACTCCGTACGAACCCTTCCCGATTTCATCCTTCAAATGGTACTGATTCAGCTGCACATAATTCTGATGTTACAAAATGAAGTGGAAAAAAGTAATGCATCTACACGACATCGATGACAAAAGATTATGAATTTGAAAAGGAGTTAAATGCAAGTTTTAATTTCTAAGATAAATTTTAAATTTAAAGGACCTTAATAGATGTTATGCATAGTTGTTATGCATATTACATGCAATATATCCGGCTTATTGATATAACAAATATATTTAACCCAATCAGTACAGACTAATTTTACTACAACATGTATTCTCCATAGACCTAAGCCCGAATATATTCGGGGCTAGTTCTGAATGGGTTGAAATTAAAATAAAATATTAATATTTTGTTTAAATTAACCCGTTCCCCTCAAAGTTCTGAAATCCTCATAGACTTTGTACACAACCCACCCAGTTCCTGTAGTCAAGGGGTTAAAGAAGAGAGAGAAACACCAAATGCAACGATTCCTCACCAATTTGTCAATGAATGAGATGGTCCTTGATTCCTTGGTGGGGGGTCTTCTGATCCTTGGTGAGGCACATGGCGAGCCTACGGGCGAGGCATAGGGGGAGTAGGGCAGCGACGGGTAGATCCGCCGCGATAGAGGCACTTGCGAGGGGGCGCTGGACCCATTAGGGACTGACAGGTTGCTCGACAGGATCTGGTAGGGGTTATCGGCACTGATACTCTTGACCACAGTCCGCCCACGAGGGCTGGTAGAGGGTATATCGTGCCCTGCGCTGATCGGCCGCCCCGTGACATCCACTATGGGCATGGCGCTGTGCACCATGTGCATGCCGTGGTTGTATGTTGGTGAGCGCAGAGCGCGGTCATCCACCTCCGACTGGCTGTGAGAGCGCACTCTAGTGTCCAGAGCCAGGTAGGGCCGGTTGCGCATCAGCTCGTGGCGCTGCTGCCACGACGCAAAGTTCGGCGAGGGAACCTGAACATCGTCGTCCTCATCCTCATCATCGTCATCTTCCCCAGCTGTGAAGACGACCTTGGTCTCCGATGTCTCCATGGTATCCATCTTCTCCTCTTCCTCGTGACTGCTCTTGTTGCCTAGCAATGTGCGAGAGGCATTCTCTGTCTCCATCCCATCACCATTCTCTCTCCTCTCTCCCGTCTGTCCGTTACGTCCTGCTTGCTTGGGGTCCAGTGGAGTCTGCGCTTCGGGAAGCACTAGTTTGCCATTACTGTAGCAGGAAGAAAAGAAAGGATTATTGAAGATTACTATTCAGTCATTTAATCAAGAATGAAGCCATTTAGAAATTCATCTAGGAGCTCATGAGGTTAACTTCATCACTCTAACGAATGTTTTTTCTAGGGGCTCAGTATTCTAGCCATTCTTTCTAGAGACATTTAATCATTTACATCTAAAACGAAGCCATACCGGCAAGTCAGAAATGCGTCTGGAAGTTAAATTCTTTACTCTACCGTATGTCTTTTCTACTTGCTCTATATACAAGCGTTATATCGAGAGTCACCTCACCCATTTGTGAGATTCTTCCTGATATTATATGCCGTTTTATATCTCTGTAAGAAAAGGTAAAAATAAATCCACTAAAATTCTAAAATTAAAATCATTTATAACTTCTATGAACTTTCTTGTGAAGAGGTGTTCTGGTCTAGTGGTCAGAGCTCCACTCTTTGCACTAATTGGCCTGGGTTCGAATCTTGGCCGCGTCTATCGGATGGTGATGATAAAAGGCGGTCCCAGATGTAAATAATCACAATTGATGGAACGCCACTGTAAAAACCCAAATAACCAACCAACCATCAAACATGAGCACTCATAATCAAATCCAGCTAGAAAAACATGTTTGTGAAAACAGACATGTGTTTTTACTATGTATTTACATAATACATACATATACTGGTTTGATAGCATTTGAACAGAGACTTACATGTGCAGGTGTAGAAAAAAAACATAACACAACTGAATTGGTACTCGTACAAAAAATAAAAGCCCTGTTATTCAGGCGTGGAAAATAACAACTATAAAATCCAGGACGCTCTGCTTATGGTTCAGTTTCAAAACAACATGTGTTGCCATTATATCTACATGTAGGTCCAGATAAGGCATCACGTGGTTGATTGGCACCGCACCGAACCAAAAACATATCATAAAATATTATAATCTACTAGATCAATATCAATGTACCAGGATATCTCATTTCTTATATTTTATTAAACATTATCTTATTGACACAGAACTAGAAGTTTGCATATTGGCATAGGATATCGAGATAATTATGTTAAACGGTTAAAGCGATCCATTGACTTTGTCGAATTCAACCAAAATCACTTGGAGCTTTCACACTTCTCTTGTACCTTGTTGATTGGATAATGGCAACAGAAGAATGAAATGAGTTCTGATTTTTCAAATGTCTCCCTAATTATAGAGATATTTAAGATTGGATTTTTAAAGGTTCAGGAATGCTTTGCTATTGTAACCAATGTATCAGATTTCAGAAACTTTGATCGTCCAAAGTATCGATAGTATCCAATTGCATCTGACATGAATTTGAACTTTTTTTTCACAAGGTAAACAAATTGTTCCTTTTCTACAAAAATATCACAGAAGAATCTGGCGATGATATTTGTACATTGACTGAAGTCTTAAATATCACTTTTGGAAAAATATTACAACTTGTATTAAAGGATCACTTTAAAGTAAATTATGAAAATGAAAGCAAACAATGGGCCCGTAATGTATTATACACATTTGCTTCCTTTCCCTCTTATCATACAATTTATCTACAAATGGACATTATCTCACTTCCTTCATTGACCAAATTATGTTAAAGGTTACCACCACCCAAACATTAATTTTTTTTTTTTTTCAAAGTAACATTTTGAGCAGTCGATTCCACTAAAAAGATCAGAAAAATAGGTTTTCAGATAATTGATAAAAAGGCATCACCATACTACATGTGTGCAGGGGTCTGCGTACGAAGACTGCCTTTACTCTAGGATGAACGCATCATCCGTAATTCTATTGTCTCCAAACGTACTCGTGAATAGAATTGGCGCGTACAGAACCATGAAATAATAATAGTTCCGTAAGTGGTGGTAATTAATTTCATTGTTTATGAATTATACAACCCTTTGCAAAATGTTGGGTATCTATTTGATATCACACAACGGTACCAAAACATATAATTATGTGTTGATATCACACAACGGTACCAAAACATATAATTATGTGTTGTACTTTGCCCGGTAGTCCCCTTTAACCATTTCAATAACTTGTGTTGCAATAAATTAATAGTTCATAGATAAGTCATCACATGACTTGGAAGTATGATTGCAGGCAGATTAGAACTTTGCCAAAAACTGATATTTGCTAAATCATAAAATGCTGCATCAATAATGTACCACGATATCGTAATTATCTAGGTTACATCTAGACCTTTTAAAATCAATACATTTTCGTAATATATCTTATTTGCACAAAACTAGAAAGTTGCTATTGATTTAAAAGATAGATTGACTTAAAAGATAGATCATGGATTTATAAGCAATCTAGACTATCATAAATATCCTTAGATATTATACAAATTATTAGTTGATCATATTTAACAAACAGATTAATAAATATCTCAACTACAACGACAACAAAGGTGCCGTATGCATCTAGTCTACAAATAAGAAGCAAATAAATGCATACGTGTAAACATTGCAATGTGCAGGATAATGTGTATATTTTGTCATTTATCACAATATTCAGGGCTCAACACTAACACTTGCCCGCTTGCCCGGGGCAAGTAAAAATTGATGTTGGGCAAATAAAATTTCATAAAAGGTCTAGTTTGGCTTGCCCGATTGGGCAACTTAAATTTCGCTGCTGAATCCAAAGTATTCCCCAGCGGCATACTGCTGGGGGGATACAATAAATTCCTGCCAGGTACCCATTATCTACACCTGGGTTGAGAGCAGCAAATGTAGATCATGCCTTGCTGTTTACAAGACAAGGGTGCAGAGGTTGGGAATTGAACCCACATCCCTTGTATTTAAAGACAGAGGCACAAACCAATAAACCACAACACTGCTTTAATACATCTAGCACCATTCCAAGCTGATTTGCCCTCTAACATATTTTAGCATTTATCTACCTCAAAACCACATTGAACAAATCATGTTTACCATTTCAACACAACAATGTAAACACACCCTCTATCTTACCACAGCCAATGAAAAAATCCTGACAATTTTTCACAACACAATTGCAGAAAGCGGCGAGAACAAAATGAGCGGTGTCATATGAAAAACCTGACAGCTTATTACTGCTCCAATAGAAATTTGTTAGAGTATCATAATATTGTTTCAATACACAACAGGCACACACTGGTTTTATGAGTACTGCTATCAATGTTGACAATATCTGTTTGTATGCTACCACCACCAACAGAACACTATTGCTGTTATTCAATGCCAGGAAAAGCCCCACAATAGGTCCAGAGTTTTTTATGATGATAAACTCTTCAAAGAGTTGAGGCTCGAAAAGGTGAATGTAAAATGCAATAAATTTCAGGGTGCACGTAATGATGCACGTACTAATATCGAGAATGACAATATCTGTTTGTGTGCAACACCCCAAAACACTACAATAACAGCTATTCAATGTACTGAAATAGCACCATAATATCTGCACGGTCCACGGATTTTGCTCACAATAAACTCCTTTATCGATCAAGGCTCATAGGTGAATGTTGAATTCAATACATTTTAGGGTGCAGGTAATGTTGCACATACATGTATACTAAAAATCGATAACAATTGAATATCCGTTTGTTTGCCACATCCAGTTACCACAATAACAGCTAATCAATATCCAAGAATAGTGCTACGATATCTCACGGTCCATGGGATAGCTAAAGTTGACTGACAATAGCCCCCTTGCATGATCGGGGCTCGAGGGGAAATGATGACTTCATAATACCACCGTCATAATCAAAACATTGCCTGGTTCGTGACTTTCATGGTAGCCTTGAGGGCATTAAAATGGTGACTGCACACATGTTGAATGAGTGACCTAACTTTTGAGATCTAGCTCTGCCAAAATAATATCACCATGGCGATACATCCAAGAAGGAGCAAGACTCAACGATGATTTCATACACTATAGATTAGAGAGTAAATGCAATTGTTGACTTTAATACACTCCAGGGCCCCGTTGCAGAAAGAGATGCAATCGATTGTAAAGTTAAAATTAATTGTAAGTCAGATCATGTGACTAAATGCGCAAATCTGATTGGTTGAAATGCGCAAATTGTCTGACTTACAGTTAATTGTAAGTTACAATCGGTTGTAACTCTGTCTGCAACGGGGCCCTGGTTTGAGATCGAGTGAATACAAGAAAAACCTCATACAGCGCAGGTTTGAAAGTAAAATACAATGTTGACTTCATACATCACGTTTGAGATTGAGTGAATACAACAAATGTTTACTTCATTGTGTAAATCACAGGTTGCACGTACCATCTGACTAGATCCCATCATAAACTGTTTACAGATTATCACCACGGGGATATTATCCAAGCTAGATCAAGACTTAAAGATGAATGCGATGTGAAGTGAAGAATGTGAAGAGTAAATGCAAAATTTACTTAATTCCTAGCTGGTTTGAGATCGAGTGAATGCAATGAATGTTTACTTCATAGAGTACATAAAATACAGGTTGCACACGTACCCTCTGACTAGATCCCACCATTGGCTGACGGACCAAAGAAAAACATCCAAGCAGGATCAAGAAGAGATGATAAATGCAGATCGATTCATACAATGTAAAATTCCTACACTGCAGAATTCAGAATAAACACAATGTTTACTTCATGGAGTACATCGCAGCTTGCACGTACCCTCTGACTAATCTCTGACTACGGAGAAACATCCAACTTCCAAGCAGGATCAAGAAGTGAGGATAAATGCAACGATGATCATACATCACAGAATCAAGATCGACACTGTTAATTTCCTAAACTGCAGAATCCAGAATAAACACAATGTTTACTTCATGGAGTACATCGCAGGTTGCACGTACCCTCTGACTAATCCCCACCATTGGCTGACCATCTACGGAGAAACATCCAAATTCCAACTTCCAAGCAGGATCAAGAAGTGAGGATAAATGCAACGATGATGTCATACAGTACATCAAAGAATAAAGTTTGAGTGAATACACTGTAAATTTCCTAAACTGCAGAATTCAGAATAAACACAATGTTTACTTCATGGACTGGAGTACATTGCAGGTTGCACGTACCCTCTGACTAATCCCCACCATTGGCTGACCGACTACGGAGAAACATCCAACTTCCAAGCAGGATCAAGAAGTGAGGATAAATGCAACGCCGATTTCATACATCACAAAATCAAGATCGAGTGAATACACTGTAAATTTCTTACACTGCAGAATCAAAAAAATTGTATAACCACAATGTTTACTTCATGGAGTACATCGCAGCTTGCACGTACCCTCTGACTAAACCCCACCATTGGCTGACCGACTACGGAGAAACATCCAACTTCCAAGCAGGATCAAGAAGTGAGGATAAATGCAACAATGATGTCATACATCACAGAATCAAGATCGACACTGTTAATTTCCTAAACTGCAGAATTCAGAATAAACACAGTGTTTACTTCATGGAGTACGTCGCAGGTTGCACGTACCCTCTGACTAATCCCCACCATTGGCTGACCATCTACGGAGAAACATCCAAACAGGATCAAGAAGTAAGGATAATGCAACGATGATGTCATACATCACAGAATCAAGATTGAGTGAATACACTGTAAATTTCCTACACTGCATAATCCAGAATTTGTTATAAACACAATGTTTACTTCATGGAGTACATCGCAGGTTGCACGTACCGTCTTACTAGATCCTTTCGTAGGCTGCCAACCTGATATCACCACGGTGATTTGGCAGCGAGCAGGGCATGTTTTGCTCATTACCTCCGCTTCCCCTGATCACAACAAATCCTAAGCGCACACGTGGTGACTGGTGACTAACCTTTAAAGGCAGAATCGGATCTTTGAACAGGCAGAGTAAATTTTGTTTTCCATATTCATCATAAATAATAGAAGCTACGTGGTGACTGGTGACTAACCTTTAAAGGTCCACTAGGCTCTTTGAACAAGCATAGTGAAGTTTTCTTTTTGTTTATTTGTCATTTCAATAGATAGCTACGTGGCGACTGGTGACAAACCTTTAAAGGCCCATTATGCTATTTGCATCTAGGGCAGAGTAAAGTAGTTATTCCTCAATTGCATAAATGTGTGGTGACTGGTGACTAACCTTCAAAGGTCCACTAAGCTCTTTGAACAGGGAGAGAAAAATTGGTGTTTTTTTATATTCCTCATTTTAATCGATAGCCTTGGGTGACTAGTGATTTGTTTATCTCCTATCTTATTTTTCCTTATTCAAATTATAGTAGCAATCAATGTTTAAAGGTACATTACGATAGTTGCGCTCACCACAAAGATTGATTATACTATTATTGGAAATGATCCATATTTTTATTTGGTTGTGTACATAATATGTGTGCATGCATCCATTTGAAGACCCATCTGAAGCAATTCAAAATAAATATCAATCCATAAATCCTTTACCCAAGCAATGATAAAAGGATGATTGTTAAAATGCCAAGATCCCATCACGATCACAGCTTCAGAACTATTCTGAAATGGTGAATTTAACAACCTATTTTTTGTTGAAAATATAAAAATCAAGTTACAATTTCCCCTCATTGTAATTTCATTATTTCCAGAACATTCTTTCAAAAAATATCTCCATAATACATCATTCATGACGTAACTAATTACTCTCATGCATGAATGAATGCATGTGCTTCACTTTGCGACAGCAGTTCAGAATCAGATTACATTGTATTTATTCAGACTAGCTCTACCGTAAACTAAATACACAATTTAAAGTAATACATAATAATATACTTCAAGCATTAACTTACACTAAAAATCTCATTCTAAATCACACCATCACATCAACTCAATACAAATTTCTAGAGAATTCTTTGGAAAATAATATATACTAACATCGTGACATCACAGGCACGCTTTTCTCAAATCACCAGGTTATAGCAGCTTATTCATTCAGCCTTGTTTTAAGGCTAATACCCCTTTTTAATTGAGGAAAATAGTCGCGGTAACGTCCAGACGTTGTCAGGATGACATTCTACCGCGTTTGTATTAAAAAGGTCCGATCAGGGTAACATCCTGACAACAGCGCGGTAGGATTCGACCTAGTCGGGCTAGGGTAATAGCGCGGTAACGTCCAGACGTTACCAGGATGTTAAGCTGATAAACATTGTATTAAAAAGCGCGCAGAATGTTACCCGGGTAGAGGACGTCATGGCCGTAAAAAATGTAAACAATTTCCCGCTAACGTATACCAGCGCGCACCGATTAGCACATGTCACGCCAGCTGGTCGCATGATGAGAGAGGTGCGGTTGCTATAGTAACCTACCCGTGTAACTCAGAGAAACACTTTTGATTAAAACGCTGCACAACCTATCGCGGCGTATTTTACGACCCTTTTACGACCCGACCTCCACGAAATCCTACTCGGGTAAAAGCGAGGCAGAAAACAAGTTCTCCAATTAAAAAGGGGTTTAAGACTAAAACTCCAATCCCCATTCATAACATGGTTTTAATAACACATTTCTAGAACATTCTTCTATCAGATGCTATCATCATGGAATCAAACTAAAAGTCAAGCTTTTCTCAAATCACCAGGAATATAGATTATCCATTCGGACTTGATTTAGACTAAAATAGTTTAATCCCCAATCATAACACAGCTTTACTTCAAATTTCTGGAACATTCTACTGGAAATATATAGCACAAAAAAGTAATGACTTCAAACTCAAAGTCATGTTTTTCTCAAATCACCAGGTTACAGAAGATCATTCATCCAGCCTTGATTAAGACTAAACTCAAATCTCCAATCATAACAGTTTTTCTATGCACATTTCTAGCAGTAGAGCATTCACAAAATTATCATGACGCAGCAGTCAAGCTTTTCTCAAATCCCCAGGCTACAGCAAATTATTCATTCAGCCTTGGTTTAAGACAATAACACTATCATCCCAATCATAACATGGATTTACTTACAAACTTCTAGAACCTTTCATCTAAAAATCTACTCTAAAACATAATTGACATCACATTGAAGCCTTTCTCAAATCACCCGAAATACAGTCCATTATTGATTCAGCATTGAGTTAGACTATAATTCTCTAACATTTAGATGTCAAAGCATGACTCCTACCTTCCTAAGCAGAGGGTTAAATACAGTTTACTCAAAATTTCCTGAACATTCTTCTAGAAAAATATGATATTAAAAGTATCCTGATATCAAATTTAAATTCAATCTTTTCTCAAATCACCAGATGGCACAAAATAATTCATCCAGCCTTGATTTAGACTAAACCTCTAATCCCAAATCATAACATTATTATTATAACACGGCTTAGCAGCACATTTCGAGACACATTTGAATGCATCGCCTGACTCCTTATCAGACTGGCATATGGCCGGCGGCTCTGCAGAGTTAAATGCCAAGCTAGGCATTAATACTCCTAAAACATTATATCACAGTAAATCTTTTTCTTAAATCACCAGGTTATGGCAGATTATTCACTAAGCCTTGATTAAGACTATGAACATCTAATCCCAAATCATACATGTACATGCTAAACATCACAGTCACACCTTTCTCAAATTGCCATGGTTGCGTAAGATTATTCATTCAGCCTTG
The DNA here is from genome assembly GCA_037951105.1 of Echinarachnius parma. Lineage (NCBI taxonomy): Eukaryota > Metazoa > Echinodermata > Echinoidea > Clypeasteroida > Echinarachniidae > Echinarachnius > Echinarachnius parma. The sequence goes on along the minus strand of JBAMJV010006832.1, from coordinate 40,948 downwards.
ATTTAGACTACAAACCTCTAATCGCCAATCATAACACGGCTTAGCAGCACATTTCGAGACACATTTGAATGTCATCGCCTGACTCCTTATCAGAGTGACATATGGCCGGCGGCTCTGCAGAGTTAAATGCCAAGCCGGGCATTAATACCAACATGAATCGCTCAGAAGCCTTATTTATCTGCACAGCAAGACAACATTCATGATTACTGGCTTCATCTGCCAATTGTCTACTATTCATGACTATATATAGTCTATACAATTACATTAACTATATACATACACGAATGCATGTTCATGTTTTACGTGACTTTGCCTTTTTTTAGTTATTTTCATATTATTTTGAGTGGCTGCCTTTAGTCAATACAAACCTGTGACAAAAAGCAAAACACCATTTCATGTGAGGCCATTTGAGTGATTGTTGGACGTACAACATTCAGAATTCCTTGGTATATTAACATTTTATATGTTATAAACCCTTTTTCTTTGTTCATTTTCATTTATATTACATATTTCTGGTCAGTTTTCCTCTGTTTGAAATAACATTACATATTGTCGCAGATATTCAGCCAATTAATAACCAGTTTTATGTAAGGCTTTTAGCGTGTGTTGGTCATATACAAAACATATAGTTGACTTTACCTTGATATTTTCCATGAATATGTGTTTTTTTTTTCAGTGGCTGTTGGTTGACATTAAACATCACCTTCAGCCGACACCGTACCTTACCATATGATCCGAGGATTAAATGTATGATGAAGTATTGAATTTAACAGTTTTGCAATCCTCTGACAATGCTACTAACTACTTTAAAGGGACAGTCCCTCTTTTGCAAGCCAAATTTCAAAAGTTGCAAGGTTATTATCTTATATGAAAGAAAATGTCATTTAATAGCATGCCTGAAAAAATTAGGGCTTGAAATCTCTTTTTCGTGGAGTTATAGACCTAAATCTAATAAACCATCGTCCAACGGTTAATTGCACATTATACCTGTATTCACCCGTTGAGAAAGTTCGTTCACGGATTCCACGGATTGCCACAGCGCTATGCGTGACCCCTATGTGACCCGCGCTAGCTACGTGACCCGCGCACAAAGCGATTACTAATCAAAATAACCAAACCTCGCTTAAACTGACTACATGTAATTATATATTCTTCATTTTTTAGATCTTTTTCCGTGACATACCTTTACAAATGTCGGCTTCTCAATACCTTTACAAGAATAAGTACAATATTGTTGTAATATAATGCTAAATCAGTTAAACTCCTTTATTGACCGATATATAGTTTGATGGAGGGACGCATTAGTTTTTCATTTGTAGAATCCAAATTACAGGGCTGTTCGATCTGATTTTTTGTGTGCGTGTTACATTCATCCCCATCCATCAACTGGAAACTGTTCAGACGATTTGTAAAAGGGGGACAGTCCCTTTAAAGCAACAGGCCATTTCACGCGAGGCTTTTAAGAACCTCATCGACAAAATACATAAACGTATAATGAATTTACTGAATTTAAAAGTTTTGCATAATTTGTCCTTCGACAGCATAACCTAGTACCTTTAAAGGGATCCACTAACATTGTCCAAATCCACAAGACTTCATTCAAAATCTAGTGGTTCTTTCATACCTTGTTGTATCAGGATAACCCATAGAAGCATGAAACAGGTTTTGTTTTCAAATTTGCTATTTGTTAAAAAGATATTTACGATTTAGATTTAATTATACACTGGATAGTCATAACTGTGTACAAAGTCAGTGCAATGGGTTAGCAAATATTGCTTTGCATTTTCGCTCATTACTCAGCCATATAACATCCGTTCAACACACAATTTTCACACAATACTCAGAGGACATATCAGATCACAAAACAACATATTATACGAACCATTCATCACTTTTTGCACATGTCTACAAAGTTACTAGATCCCTTTAAAGCGAAGCACCATTTTCATGCAAGGCCTTGTAGTAGCTCAGTCTCTCCTGCACGCACCTTTCATCCACTAATGAGAATATTTCTCCTACCTGTCATATCCATTGGATACAAGCCGTTACTCAACGACCACGATGGCGGTGCGTGGGCGCCCACACCTTTCTCCGCGATCTCCGCGGCGACCGAGCAAACCTTTCTCACACTTTCCTTCCCTCCACTTATCCCTCTCTCTCCGGGAATACGGCTCAATCCCAGACGAATAGAAAACCGTTGCCGTGGCAACTAAGAGTCTTTTCTTCTTCCCCCGCTGGGAAACCAGTACAGTGTTAACTATTGTAGCAAAGTGCTTATTATGAAGGTCATTATACTCCGACAATTCCATAATTCACACAATTTTCTAAGCTATACATAATTTTCTTATATATACTCCCTTTTTTTCCCCCGCATAATTTTCTAATTCACTTTTTTCCTGATGCGTAATTTCTAATTTACCTCTTTTTCTAATGCACAACAAAAGTCATGATTAATATCTGCTATTTGTAATAAGAGGTATGCATTCAATTTAAGTTTTGATCAGATTAATTATGATCAAATGCAATTAATTGTACAAGTTTTAAACTAAAATGTTACAAAACCTAATGTAATAGTTTGAGTCATATAAAACTACACATGGTCTTATGATTGAGAAAAGTAATTACAAGAAATGTAACAAAATAAACATAATTTAGGTTCCAATATGTCATTACCCCTGTGACATTTATAATCAATCGTTAGTTCAATTATAATTGATTGTACCATTATTAATTTATCAAATCTTTATTTTACAGGGCTCTGATCTGTGTATCATGATATGCATAATGACCAGAAATTCATGTTTATTGAGCAAATAAAAATCAATTGAAATAAAATTAACATACTTAATGGTCAATTCAAATATATGGGAAACTGACCAGAAATATATCAATGAATAAATAAAAGAAAACTAGCAACAACAAAATTGGCTTTAAAAACATGTTATTCCAAGATTCTGTAGCACCAAACATATATTTGCCTCGGTAAGTACCCTTGAAATGTGACAAGTGTTGAAGATGCACCTCATTATACAATAACTCCATCGTAGGATGATCTGATTGTAAAGGCCTGGTCACATATCACCGGATAGCGTAAACGGATGCCCGACAGAGAGTAAAATGTTCAATCCGTTTATCACCGTTCGTATGCGTTTTTTGTCTGTTCCTTGTCAGGCGATGTACATTGTTCTATCCGGCGGAATGTTTTGTGCATGAAGTAATGGAGGCGACTTTCACCACCGGACAATTTGATTTCGCAAATGTTCTATTCACTGGGCATCCGTTATTCGGTGATATGTGACCGGGCCTTGAGGTATCCTGGTCGTGATGTAACACTAACAGAGAAGGGTTCTTAACAACAGTCTTCTTCTTCTCTCTTCAGATTCAGCTATTATTAACCAATGTGGGCGTATAATGTAAGATATGACTTGCTTTGATAGTTTTGACAATTCTCTCATGAATTTGTAAATCAATGTAGGCGTTTATGTAAGACATGCCTTGTTTTTGATAGCTTCATCGATTCTCTTGAAGATTTGTAAACCAATGTAGGCGTTAAATGTAAGACACGACTCGCTTCAATAGCTACCCATGGGAATACTCGACACAAAAATAGCTATATTTGTTCATAACAACATTATCCTTCTCTCTGCTTTGAATGCCGATCTTCACATTCGCTGGCGTGCCAAACGTGCCAATTGGCACAGATGTTTCATTGTTTAAACGAGAATAAATATCCATGTTCTGAGCTACTGACTGATTTCCAAGGAGTTCATATATTCAACATGGATGCCCTATTCTTCATGAATTGATACAGCTGAAGACTGATAAATATACAATAATCAAATATACAGAATTACACAGTCAAATCAACACACAGTAATATTTGGTGTCACAGGGGGTTCATATACTGGCAAAGAAAAGAGTATTTAACATGGGCAGATCCAGGGGGTGTCATGGCCCATGGGCTATGCCCCATAGCCTTAAAACCCTACAAGGGCTATATGGGGGGGGGGGGGGGGGGGGGGAAGGGGGTAACCTGCCTCTTGGTTTCTGAGGATTGTTGGTTGATTTCCCCAAGAAAAAAAAACCTACAAGGGAGCAAAATAGCTGCTCTCCCCCCCCCCCCCCCCCCCCTGTTGTTCATAGTCAGCTTTGCCGAGGTTTGTATCAAAATGTATCAAAAGGATCAAATAAACAAAAATTACGGAGATGTTCACAACAAATTGGTCTCCATCCCCAGAAAATTTAGTGGTGATACGCACATCCGTGGACAAGATCCTGGGGAGAAGGTATACAGTTTCAAGTTCAGTGAAAAACACAGGTAGTCTGGAGATGTTTTATAAATTGCACAAGTCATGATCAATTGCTCCTGTACGAGCCCATCATTGAACAAGTATGAAAAGAATCAAATGAATCTTTCAGGGGATGTTTTTAACAAGCTGCCCTCTGTCTCAGGCAAATTTGGTGGTGATACGCACATCCATGGTCGAGGCTGAGAACCGAAGGGGACAGACTCAGGTTTTAAGTTCGGTGTGAACCCAAAGCGGTCTGGGGGATGTGTTATTGCACATTTAATCGTAATAATAATAATAACAGATATTTATAGAGCGCAAATTGTAATAAGCCTCTAAGCACTATTATTATTAACCCGGGCAACGGATACACACTTCAATCAATCCTGCACACAAAGTGCACGATTTCCACTCCCTGGGGAGTACTCCAGCCAGTCACTTGTAGGAGCCCATCATTGAAGAAGTATAGAAAGGCAAACATTTTAAGGTGATATGCACATCAATGGCCAAGGCCAAGATCTTTGGGAGGCGGTCTCGGAAGATGGGGGGTTAAGGTGGTCTCAGGTTTCAAGTTCAGTGTGAACCCAAAGCAGTCTGGGGATGTGTTATTGCGTATTTCATGGTCAATTGCCCCAGTACCAAGCCCATCATGGAACACATAATGGAGATAATGGCCTCCCAGATATGACACCTAGTTGTTATTATTAAAGGGAATCGGTTAACTGTGTCGCCACTTGTCGAGACTGATGTAGGGGTATGGACAACATACATTACTTGTGATCTGCTCTCAAACAGTGCGTAATCTTCAAGTATGAAGCTGCACTTTATTGGAAGAAGGCCTGTCTGCTATACATGTCCACTAAGTAATGTGTGGAAGTTCAATGTCAGAATAATGGTCACACGGCTGATATATCAGGTATATAGTATGCAGGTCTTATTCATTTTTAGTTTGGCTAAATATTTATTTTATTTAGAAGGTGTCAGGGTTTGGTGGGTAGCAAGTAAATCACACTGTCTATAACGGGATGAAATGGGCTCAGAGGTGTCAAATAGCTATTGGAGCTCCATGTTAACCCATTGACTACGGGAACCAGGTGAGTTGCGTACAAAGTCGATGGAGATTCCAGAATCTCGTAGTGAACGGGTTAAGTTGAACTTAAATTCTAAGTTGGAATTTAAATTATGGTTATCTGTTTGTCGCCTTGGAAAAAATATATTTGGAAGCAAAAACGCAAATATTTTTTAGACTTTTCATCCCCATGGACATATATCATTACCAAAATAGAAACAAAAATGGACAAAAATATAAACTAGTCTTTAAAATGATGTTTTTTACCTCTTTTCAGTCGTAGGTTGTCGGTCCACACTGGTACCTGCTGTCAGATCTGAGGAGCTATTCCCTCGGATCTTATCACAAATTGTTGAGCTGTTTCCTGCAAAAAAGAGAACAAGACAATGCAAAGAGAAATAAATAAACACATCATTGTCATGTGAGAAATAAGAATATAATTGTAATACATAACATTAAAGGGAGTCGCGATATAAAGCCTAGCCTCCAGTCCTAGCAGGATCTTTGTCAAGGCAAATGACAGTTACTATAAAGACAACAGAATAGATATATATTCTGTTGTCTCTATAACTGTCATTTGCCCTGACGAAGATCCTGCTAGGATTGAAATCTAGGCTTTATACGACTCTCATTTTACCACATTGGCGATATTTAGCGACCATGAAAAAATGTTGAGGTTGAATGATTTGAAAACTAAGTGTTTTTCCAACAGTGATATGTGTGATGATCTACATCCTACAAATTTTATCCCAAATAGTTGAACTGTTTCCTGTGAATTTACAACCAGGAACAAAACCGTACAAGGTATCTTAAGCCTCCACATTACTTTTTTCTGTACTGGCCCGTTTGGGCAAGTAAAATCATACATTTTGAAATTGTACTTGCCTAAATATAATATGTACTTGCCCTCTAACTTCTAGTTCATATGAAATTGCATTGTTCTCTTGAAGTTGAATAATTATTTAGTTGACGGATCGGGCAAGCACACTAGACGCTTCATTAAATTTTACTTGCCCATCAACAATTTTTACTTGCCCTGGCCAAGTGGGCAAGTGCTAGTTTTGAGTCCTGTTTATAATGATACTTTAGAAAATTGTCATACACTGTATGTAAGAAATGTAGACAATTGATGAATCAAAGTAAAATATATAATAAATTGAAGGTAATGTTATTCTACCTTGAGCAGTGAGATTTGATGAACTATTCCTTTGAATCTTATCACAAATTGTTGCACTGTTTCCCAAAGACAGACTACCAGAAAAGAATTGCAAGAAAATCAATACAAACTCTCTTGTGAGGTGTAATTAAAGCAGTGACAATACACACAATCAGAGTAGAATTGCGAAGGATTTGAAAGTCATTCTACTAAGTTTTTGAAGAAGCTATAATATCACAAATGGCAGAACTGTTTCCTTCACACAGATAAACAAAAACAAGCGTCACAAGAAAATGAAAACGATGACTTTCAATGTTGGATGTATTTCTGCAGAGTGAACACAACAAACTGGGTAGAATTTGAAGGATTGGAAAATCGTTCAACTACGTGTGGCTCTGGAGATCTGGGGAGCTACTGCCTCCAAACCGATCTTATCAGATTGCTGGGCCGTTTCCTGTATATCAAACAGAGACAAATGTCAGGGGCGTAACTTTGGGGTGTGAGGGGGGCATTTTGCCCCCCCCCCCCCCCCCCCCCCTCTTGTGAAAAAATTAAAAAGGAATAATAACCATTAAAAAGCCCACTAAAATCATTAAAAAAGCTCCTGAAAATCATAAAAGAGATCTCGAAGATCATAAAAGAGTTCATGAAATCATAAAAGAGACCCTGTAAATTATCAAAGTTCAATGTTGATCAAATTTGAATGTGCTGGTTTATATCGCAGGTGACCTTGAAAAGTAGCCCCATATGATAACATTGAGTTTTGCCACCCCTCCCATCCCCTCCCTCCCAAATGCCACTAGAACAATTGGGCCGACATTCAAAACAAATATTTGAGGCTTTGCAACGTGATTCCCAGTACCTCCCTTTCCCCCACCCCCTCTCACCCACCCCCTCTCCCCCAATCTTCCCTAATGTATATTCTACCCCCTATAAATGCATTGGTCCATGTATGCCATATAGGACAATATTCAGCTGAGAAAATGGACTTTGTACTTTCGTCAAGGAGTTAATTCCTGTTGTAAACTGAATACATTAAATCTTAAACCCTCTGAGTCTCAGGGTCGACTCATGGTCAAGTCCCAATATTTACAAAATCAGGGCCCATATTCATGTAAGCCCGCTAGCTTAGTTCCTTGCTAAGTCTATTTTGGATGATATGGTTAAGAATTAAACACAAGATCTTTTAGTTGCTCACTAGGGTTAACTTAATTGGGTACCTATAAAGGCTTACCCAGCTAACTCTAGTTCGGGACTAGGAAAATGTTTGTTGCTCACTAAACGGTATAATTTGAAAACACTTAGCAAGGAACTAAGCTAGCTGGGTTTTATGAATATGGGGCCTGATCCTTTGATTAGTTCCTTTATGCACACAATAGCTAGGTGTGGAACTAAATTGTATCTAGACTTCTTGACCTTGACTTCTGACCTTGCTTCTATTCACTTCAAACAAATCCAAGGAGTCAGCTATTCATGTAAACATGTCACAAGAACTGGAATTTGAATTCTTGACATTTAATTTGGCATTCGGAGGGTTAACACTCAGAACTATAAACTTGTTTGCATGTATACACTGTACATATGTACAGACAGATCAAAACTAAGTGCACAGAAACTAGGCTAACGTAGATAATGATCTTGTAGAGGTATCAGGGTACTTTGGGCTTTGAGGTTGAAAGGTAGTTAAACCCCCCCCCCCCCCCTGCCCCCCACCCCTTTAAAAAAAAAATAGAATTAAGAGAAAACAAGATTGATTTATAAATACTGTACATTGGGACCTAGTGCAGGAATAATCATTTTACACATCCCACCCCTTTTTGGTGGTGGTGGGACTTAAACTTACAATCATTATTATACTATAATATGTATCTACTGGTATATATTTTTAAATGATTGGACTTTGTATCATCAAAAACTAAATAACAAACAATTAAACAAAGGTATGACAATTAATAAGAGACCAGGGAATTCCTCATTTGTATCACTTCAACACACTTTCTATTAAATCAACAAATAATAAACTCAAATTAATGAGTATTTAAAAAAACAATAATACAAAAAAACTCAAGGAAAATAGCTTCCATAAACATATGATGCAAGAAACATAATAGTGTCTTCATCTTGCGCAAAACTCTTCAAGGTCTTACAGTTTTCTTCTCCTGATTGTAAGAGAAGTTTACCATCCTATAGACAACGTGCCATTTATCTGTATGTCATGTTTTTTATCCGTTGGGAATAATAGCCAATAAAGCAAGATGTTCATAAATCAAAATGAAATACAATGACAGAAGCAGACAATCAAAAATGTATCCTCGGGGGCCAGTCATTGTTTCTCAGCAGCAGAGGCTTTTAAAAAAGGGTTTGACTTAATATTCTTTTTTAGTATTTTCCTTTGAGAAATGCATTGAATCAATTTGAATTAGCTTACCAAGAAAATTCAATAACAAATAGCTCCGGGACTCTTGAACAATTACTGAAATGTTAGCTCCTGGATTTGAGCTCATCTACAATACCTCGACTTGCTAGACGAATAAAAGAGATTTCATCTGCAAGATATTTTTTTTGTTTTTTGAATCGTCCTTGCACTTCTGCTTACCGATTCCTCAGGTGCAACCATCACCTGCATCTACTGGCTTGCTTAAAGAGATAGTACAGTTCTTGTAAAACTGAATTTCAGGGACTAAAACTAAAGGGAAGCCAAACGCTGGCAATTTTGCTTAAAGGGATCTAGTAACTTTGTTGACAAGTGCAAAAAGTGATGAGTGATTGATACAATTATTGTTATCCGATATGTCCACTGGGTGTTGTGTGAAAATTTCAAGTTAAATGGACGTTATATGGCCGAATAATGAGCAAAAATGCAAAGTGATATTCAGTAACTCATTGCACTCACTTTGTACACGGTTTTCGTGGTCCAGTGAATAATTTAACATCTGAACACTTCAATCGTAAATATCTTTTGAAGGAAATGGAGATTTGAAAAACAGAAACCTGTCCCATGCTTTTATTGTTAATACAAATAAAACAAGGTATGAGGGAACCACTAGAATTCCAATTGAATTTTGAGGATTTGGACAATGTTACTAAGTCCCTTATAATGTTACTAATCACCTATGTTCTTCACTCCGCCATCATCTGTTTTGACTGCCTACTGCAGGCTGCAATGTTTTCAACTGTAACATATGAAATGTTTTCTGAGCGTGCACTAACAAAAAGGGGGTATGTAACCACTGTTGTTGAGTCTGCCGCTATGTCAGTAGTTACATAATCTGATTTTGATCTTCCCCCTTTATAGGCAGTACCATGTAGCTTTTAGCTATCAGGCTCGAGTCAAAAAAGTATTTGTTAACTATCAACTACTGTACCCAAAATGCATAACAAAAGATATACCAATAGTAACTAGATGGATCTTCGATTGCGCGCAATCGAAAATTATGCCTCCGCTATAACGCGATTTTAATATCAAGCCCAAATTAACATGCACTGATTTAATTTTTAAAAATATTTTTCATATATTTTGAGTCCTGTGACCTTGACCATATGACCCTAATCTTTGATGGCTCCCTAAAAAACATTCAGGTACCAAGTTTGATTGAAATCTGACATTTAGTTCTTGAGATTTTGGCATTACAAGCTTTTTTGCATGCATAATGAGTCCCGTGACCTTGACCTCAATCTCATGACCCCAACATTTTATGGCTACGTTAACTCTTTATGATACATTCAGGTACCGAGTTTGATTGAAATCTGACATTCAGTTCTTGAAATTTTGCCATTACAAGCCATTTTCGCATACATATTGAGTCCTGTGACCTTGACCTTTGACCGCATGACCCCCCAAATCTAATCAGATCAGTGGCACCCCGATATGTACACTCATACCAAGTTTGAAATTGATCCGTCAACCGGTTCTTGAGATATCGCAAGAACGAGGCTTTTTTACACATACATTGAGTACTGTGACCTTGACCTTTGACCTCATGAACCCCAAAATCTAATCAGATCATTGCCACCCCAATATCTACACTAATACCAAGTTTGAATTTAATCCGTCAACCAGTTTTTGAGATATCGCGAGAACGAGGCATTTTTGTATATATATTGAGTCCTGTGACCTTGACCTTTGACCTCGTGACCCCTAAAATCTAATCAGATCATTGTCACCCCAATATGTACACTCATACCAAGTTTGAAATTGATCCGTCAACTGGTTCTTGAGATATCGCGAGAACGAAAACGGGACGTACGTACGGACGGACGGACGGACGGACGTACGTACGGACGTACGTACGGACGGACGGACGGACGGACAACCCGAAAACATAATGCCTCCGGCCACTTCGTTGGCGGAGGCATAAAAATAAATTAAATGTTAACCTACTTTACATGTGACCTCATAAAGGTCTTGATACAATGTCTATAGATGCATGTACACCGTATGTGGACACAAAATAGAGGTACCCTGACATTTTGAGCTACAAGGCTCAAGGTATTTTAACGCTTTCAACTACCTATCTAAAATTGATAACCAAAGTTAAGCTCTACAATAATAAAACTCAAAAATTGATAACTAAAGATAGGCTCTAGAATAATAAAACTCAAAAATTGATAACTAAAGATAGGCTCTATAATAATATAACTCAAAAATTGATAACCAAATATAAGCTCTAGAAAAATATAACTACAAAATTGATAACCAAATTTAAGCTCTAGAAAAATATAACTACAAAATTGATAACCAAAGTTAAGCTATACAATAATATTTAACTAAAAAATTGATAATCAAAGATAAGCTCTGTACTGTAATATAACTCAAAGGTCATTCCGAGTTTGATATGTGAAGTTGTCAAGGTCTTTCCACAGTTTCAATATACGTTCCCCATACACTATAATGGTACCATGAATTTTTTATCCGATCTAGGTCTTTCAAAATAATTGCGGCGAAGATAATGACCCACAAATGTAATTACTTGTACATGTTTGTCTAAACCACAAACATATGAGATATTTTTAAATGCATGCCTACCAGCAACTTTTAATACTCGGATTTCAAATATACAGATGATACTAAATAATCATGCCATATTTATAACCAGCACATCAGGCATGTCTCTATGCACTGAGAACGGGAAAGAAGCAAGTTTAGCACAAACATATAACACGCAAGGAAAGGAACCAAGTTCCCATCCTTTCAGAACCCATCTATACACCTGGGTAGAGAGCAGCAGTGGATTAATTGTCTTGCTGAAAGCCACATGAAGTGGGCATATAAACCGAACACAAAAAGTAACTAACCCCTAAACAAATGCTTATAATTTCATAACTAATAACTATCTCAAGCTATAATTTTACCACAATATTTCTACAGTTGTTATGAACATTTTGTGTGAAAATCAGAGATATCCATCACTTCATGGCTGAATGAGCACAGATTAAAGACCAAATGACCCACTTTCAAAAGTCACAAGAACTTGCGCATGCCAGTATATTGTTGTGAAACAGCACATGTGGCTGAATGCATTAATTATGGTTTATGGAACAATGCTGACTGAAATTCCATCCATTTTAATTTTTAATGGCACATGTGGTTAAATGCATTAATTGCAATTGTAAAACAGTGCAATTAAAAATTTCTCAATACTCAATAAACTGCAATGATGATATAAATTTTGCAAATTTTGAAATATGAATATTTTCTCTTAAATGTGTGTTTACTCAACCATAGATTAATGGTTACCTCTCATTTTTAAGTACTGTTTTCCTAACTACGATAGAAATATTTTGGCAAAACAAAATCTTGAAACGATTCTTGGTTATGAAATTATGAGCTGTTGTTTAGGGGGGGGGAGGTAGTTACTTTTTGTGTTTGGTTTATATACTGGTTTTCAAACTCGGGATCCCACTGATCATAGATCCACAGATCATTATTTAACTAGATGGATCTTCGATTGCGCGCAATCGAAAATTATGCCTCCGCTATCACGCGATTTTAATATCAAGCCCTTATTAACATGCACTGATTTAATTTTTTTTAATATTTTGAGTCCTGTGACCTTGACCATATGACCCCAATCTTTGATGGCTCCCTAAAAAACATTCAGGTACCAAGTTTGATTGAAATCTGACATTTAGTTCTTGAGATTTTGGCATTACAAGCTTTTTTGCATGTATAATGAGTCCCGTGACCTTGACCTCAACCTCATGACCCCAACATTTTACGGCTACGTTGACTCTTTATGATACATTCAGGTACCGAGTTTGATTGAAATCTGACATTCAGTTCTTGAAATTTTGCCATTACAAGCCATTTTCGCATACATATTGAGTCCTGTGACCTTGAACTTTGACCTCATGACCCCCCAAATCTAATCAGATCAGTGGCACCCCGATATGTACACTCATACCAAGTTTGAAATTGATCCGTCAACCGGTTCTTGAGATATCGCAAGAACGAGGCATTTTTGCGCATACATAAAGTCCTGTGACCTTGACCTTTGACCTCATGAACCCCAAAATCTAATCAGATCATTGCCACCCCAATATCTACACTAATACCAAGTTTGAATTTGATCCGTCAACCTGTTCTTGAGATAACGCGAGAACGAGGCATTTTTGCATATATATTGAGTCCTGTGACCTTGACCTTTGACCTCATGACCCCTAAAATCTAATCAGATCATTGTCACCCCAACATGTACACTCATACTAAGTTTGAAATTGATCCGTCAACCGGTTCTTGAGATATCGCGAGAACGAAAACGGGACGTACGTACGGACGGACGGACGGACGGACAACCCGAAAACATAATGCCTCCGGCCACTTCGTTGGCGGAGGCATAAAAATCGTCACTAAAATCCTCTGGTTGCACTAACCTGCTCCCATCTTGTTGCATGATCTCCCGTCCTCCTGTCGGTCAAAGTCGTCTTGTCCCTTCCGTCGTCGTTTGAGCACGGGCACCCAGGCCGGCCACATACATGCGTCTGCTGCCCTCAGCAGCTGGTTACTGGTACAGTCCAATGCAAGTCACTCAACTCGGATGGCCGAACAAGGATGAAAGTGAAATTAAATCTGGGGAGAAAAAGCAAAGAAGTAAATAGGAAAAAATTATCAAAACTGCAGTAGATTAAATTACTGATCTAAAAATGTTTTATAAATATGTCTGCTGCCCTCAATAGCTTGCTCCCTGCTACAATCCAATGCAAGGCAACTCGACTCCGATGTCCGAACAAGGAAGAAAGTAAAATCAAATCTGGGGAGAAAAACATTTATATTGAGAAAATGTTTAGCTATAAGGAGGAAAAGACATAAAACTTAACGGTAACTCTCTAAAGAAGATCAAGGGAAATTTCAAGAGAAAATATTTCTTTTAATCAATTTGTCAAATTACCCTCTCCAAAATTAAATGTTTGAGATTTCTGGGACTTACAGCAATTTTCCTGTTGAAATAACAAAAAGAGCCCCCCAAATTCTCATACACTGTAAGAGTTCAATGCCAATAATTGTAACGGTCCTATTTCCATACAGAGACAGGCTCTAAATAATGTAGCCGCAGAAGATACGTTTTCATTTTATTGAGAAATGGGCCATCGTATCCAACTAGCCTGAAACAAAAAACTACCAGTACAAGATCTATACAGTCATGTTCTTATTGTTTACAAGCAGCGTACATGTTCACGTATTAATTACATCGGCTGGCCTGCCTATTTACACACAGAAGGCTACCCTATTCAAACCAACATTTGTACACAAACACAAACATTTTAAAGCAAACAGATTTTCGACCATCTCACCGCAAACTAACCTTTGAACACAAACATTGGCAATCAAACACAACTTCTTATGACCAGTCCCAACGTGCAACAGCCTGGTTGTCCTGAACGCAATAAGATGAAACGCAGCGATAGAACGTGTTACGTGTAAATGTTCCTTGCAGCTCTCACCCAAGGGTTCAATTAGTACGGGCGTTCAAATTACCCTCCTTAGGCCCTACAACCACCCTTACGTTTATGCTCCCAAAATGCAACAGCCTGCCTGTCCAAAATGCAACATAATTTAGCAAGAGAAAGATGCGGTATGTGATGTTTGTAGCAGCTCTGGTCTATGTAAAGGCCTCATCCAGTCAAACAAGCTCACAAATTAACCTCCAGCGCACCTAAAATCCTTTGATCCCCGTAATGTTTATGGTCTAACAACACAGCCAGAGAATGATGTGGTAAGCGTTTACGTTCCTTGCAGCTCTAGTCCATGTAAATGGTTCACCCAGTCAAACATATCTTACAAATTAACCTCCAGGGTACATGAAGTCATTTGACCACCCTAACCATAACGTAGAAAGAGAATGATGCGTTACGTGTAAACGTTCTTAGCAGCTCTCATCCATGCCAAGTGTTCAATTATACAGACAAACAGGCCTTCAAATTATCCTCCTTAGGACCCTCGACCGCCCTAACGTTTATGGTCCCAAAATGCAACAGCTTGTCCATCTGCAACGCAATGCAACGCAACGCAATACAGCAAGAGAATGAAGCAGTATGTGTTAATGTTCCTAGCAGATTTCACCCATGTAAAGGGTTCAATTAGGTACCTAAACAGGCTTCATACAAATTAACCTCCAGCATTCCTAAAGTCCTTTGACCACCCTTACGTTTATGGTCTCAAATGCAACAGCCTGCCTGTCCGCAACACAACGCAATATTTGCAAAACAGAGGGAGAATGATATTGATGTTTTAATGTTCTTAGCAGCTCTCAGGGTTCAATCAGAATTTTTAAATGGCATTAAAAATTAACCTTCAGCATACCTTAAGTTCTTCGACCACCCTAACGTTTATGGTCCCAAAATGCAACAGCTTGCCCATCCACAATGCAACGCAGCGCAATGCTATGCAAGGGGAGAATGAAGCCGTATGTGTAAATGTTCTTAGCAGCTCTCATCAGTGCAAAGGGTTCAATCAGGATTTCAAATGGCCTTAAAAATTAACCTTCAGTATATCTCAAGTCCTTCGACCACCCTTTAACGTTTATTGTCCCAAAATGAAACGGCACGCCCATCCGTAATGCAACGCCATGCAGCAAGATAATGATGCTATGTGATAATGTTCTTAGCCGCTCTCATCAATAACAAGGGTTCAATGAGGTACCCAAACAGGCTTAATAAGAATTAACTTCCAGAGTACCTGACCACCCCAATGTTTATGGTCCCAAAATGCAACAGCCTGCCCATCCGCAACGCAACGCAATGCTATGCAGCAAGAGAATGATGCGGTATGTGCAGATGTTCCTAAGCTCATCTCTTGCCAGAACATCCTGGCAAACACATCAGTGATCTACCATTGTAAGGGTTAATTCTAAATGAGTGTTACAATGTTTATCAGCACGGCCCCCTCATCATCCCTCATCCATGATCAATGTTTATCAGCATGGCCCCTTCCCATCCCTCATCCATCATCCATCAATGTTATCTCCTTTAACTAATATGGTAGGGCTGGCCCTTTGCTGGTAAAATCATTACAGAGTAATTCATGTTTAAAGTAACCATCACAGTCAGTAAACAGTTAAATGAGAATTAAGAGGACAAATATTAGTTACACTTGAGTCAGGAGTAGTAACTGCTCGCTAACCACTTTACTCTTTGGTTAAAGGTACTCACCTTAAAAATTATTTGACTTTGGTATAAGACACATTTGCCACAGACTGTAAGGTATAGACCCCAACCCAAGTACTTTTGAGACCAGTCGCGAAAGAGTTGAATTAAGGAATGAAACACAGTGTAAGGGGTTAAGCGCAATTTGTAATTGCAAGTGCAATGGACCATGAGCAAATTTTCATAACTCTCATCCCGCCTACAAATGCTCCAATCACTTGGGAAATAATAACCTAAAAAATACATATATTATCCTTAAAGCAATGTGAGCAGGATTAATCTAAAATGATATGGATTTGTATTTGTATAATTATTCATTTAAAAACTCATGGGAGAACAACATCCTGATATAGGTCCTACATGTATACATTGATGTTGGAAGAAAAGAGAACCCCCCTTCCATCCCTCCCATCTCTTAATACCAACTTTTATTTTTATATCATGTAAGATTAAACCTGGATTGATTTGTAATGATTGTTTTGTACATTGAAGATAAATCATGCAGCCTGAGCAAAAATAACAACGTAATGATTACCTCTGAAACAGACACCCCTGATGCAATTTGCAAGGGGTTATTATTCTTAACTGATACCTTACATTGAAGCTGGGTACAAAACACACCCCTTCCAACCTTCAAACCTACCCATCTCCTTAATACCAAATGTTGTAATTAGTATTGTGTAAGATTATACCTGGGATGATGTTAACCTGTTCCCTGCTAGATTGTGCAATCCCCACAGGAACTGGCAAGGTTCACATAGGTGATTGGTTGAATGATTGATATGTACATTAGATAAACCAGGCGCAAGTGTAACTCATCCCCCCTTACCCACCTCCCATCCCGCCCCCGTCTCCGGGGAAATACTAACCTCTGAAACAGATGCGCTGATTAACGAGTCACACCTCCAGGTCTGTCGCAAGCGGGCCCGCAGCCTTCAATTAAGGAGATTCCGCCCATAACAGAGGAAAGCGTCGGCTCATTAAGTCCATCTGCATCACTGGTATCGGTAGTCTAACCCTTTGCGTGCCAGCTCTATGGCATGTGCGTGTATCGTGAAGTGCAAATATCCAACATTGGCTCTCAAGGAGTTAATACGCAGATCTCAGTTTGCCCAGAGTTGCATATCATTAGCAGGCTTAGACGTTTAATTGGTTTCGTTGGGCGTAAATGCGCGTTGTCATTTAGCTGGTTCAGAAGACAGTTACACCGATGATGCGTGCAAGGAAGCAGCGTAACTGGAAATAAAGTTGGTGGGCTGTGCTCTTACAAATCAAGTCATACCTCCTTCAAGCTACACCCAATGAAGAAATCCTGATCCAACAGTTCCCCAGGAGGAAGCCCTTGACCTTTGACCTTTGACCCTTGACCCTCTGGAGGTCAAGTGCCTGCTCAAACGTTCTTGACCTTGGAATGGAGGATGTTTTGCTTGAAGAGTGTCTGTGTTTATGTCTCAGTCATTCAACCTTTGGGAAGAAAAGGGGACAAGGTCGTATTAGGATAAGAGATAAACACAATGTCATGTGACAATAACATGTTGATTTAACAACTCAACAAATTAACCAGCCTGTGTAACAAATATAAAAAAGGGCTAATATTTTTGTCAGCGTGCCAAACAATAAAGATCCTGGATGATCATACAGTATGTAATTATCATAAATCTTTGCTCGTAATCAACATATAAACCCATTCAGGGCTGGACCTGAAAATACTTGGGCTGCTCTATGGAGAATGCACACATTATACTGATTTCAATCAAATAGTATCAAATGGGTTTAAATCAACGTAAACACAAAAGATCCTGGATTCTACAAAAATGTTATTAGTACGTGCACAAAAGATAGCCACAAACCGATGTCATACATGGGCATTCATGTACACGTATGCACGTCCACTAGCTAATAACAATTCTTTATTAGGAAGTAACATGGCTTCTATGCAATGCAATGATTAAATCAGCATGTTTATTGCTCAATTGAATGACATCATAATCGGTATCATTGCATCACTAATGGATGTGCCTTGCCTAGTCTTCACTTCTAGACTTCAATGGATTTCTGATGTTTTGGGGGAGGGAGGGGAGGGATAACTCATTCAGTATTACTGGATTTCTCAATTTCTGGAATTGAAATGTACTTTCTTATGTTTTCAGTTTATAATACTAATAGGGGATGTTATTGGATTTTGTTAAGACATGCATTCTTCATAGACAAGTCAAAATGTGGGACCCGTCCTAAACTGGTTGACAGTTATCCAATAAAAAAGAAGTACATTTTTGATCACTTATTTTTGTGGGGAAAATTATTTACAAAGTAAGAAAAAATTAATTCTATAAGTAGAACTATTAAAAAGGCAGAGGCAAGGCAAAAGGTGTGCAAATATTTTGGTTGATTTTGACCCATGAAATTCCCTTTAAGTGGTTTCATAATATTCATTTGGCTTGCTAACTGCCACTATTGTGACGTGTTTATGATTTGTTATTGATTTTCAGCACTTTCAGTTTCCAAACAAAACCATCAGAGACTTTAGCATTTATTGATTTTTCACGGAATTGCGTCCATCAGCAGTAAACCAACTGGAATGAAAACCCAGGCTGAGATATTAGGAAAAATACAACAGAAAATATTTTCCGTTATCTTTCATGTCAATGGTATACACGCACTATCACACTCACAGACACACATGTATGCTCAAAGAAAACACCAACACATATGTAAGCACACAGTGAAGGGGTTAAAACGCACATTGAGAATTCTTGTATCTGCTAGTGTTTTCGAACATACACCACAATGAACACATAGAATGCACATATACGCACCAACCAACACACAAACACACACACACATGTATGCACACATACATACACACACATGCATGCACATGCACACACACACACACAAACGAGAGCAATACTCACACACATACATTCAGAGTAGGAGGTACAGTATGTTATATTATAAACAAACACTACATACCTACATTTGTACATGTACACAGTGCATTTGTTATAGCGTACATACAATGGCATTCTCGCAATCTGCGCATCGTTAACCAAGCACAATCGTAACGGGGGCAATGAACGAAGCAATTAACCGGAGAAAAAAATATATTATGGAGAGAAAATATGAGGGAGAGGAGAAATATTGCCCGAGACATGGATTTCAAAGGGAATACAATCATATTAGCTCTAGAATACAACTTAACTACGAAAAGTATGCATTGTTGCTATAATACTCCTACATCATAGCAACACGATTACACAAGAGATGAGGATGCTAATTATGAAGTGAAAAGCATGAGGTCAAATCACAACATGCAACAACAGACGATGACAAGAACTTCCATTGTAAGCTCATTTTAATTATTCATACTAGAGAAATTCAGATGGAAGCTAATCACATTTTAAAGCAGCACCCGCAATGTTTAATTCTTCAGAAGTTTTTTTTAGATCTGTTCTTCTTTGAAAATAAATATATTTCAAATTTAATTTACTTTTGATCAAGTGATCATTAAGATCTAGAATACTACAGGATTGACTGTATTTGCCTCTCATATGATTTTGATACCGGTTTAATTCTTATAATAAGACAACAATATGCCATTTATTTGACACGCATGCAATATCCATACTGATAGGATGTATTTCACATTTGGTTGTGTAATTAAATCAGAGCCATTATCACTCCACCCCCCCCTCCTTCGTCCCTTCCCCTCCCCCTCAAGCCTACATGTAACTAACAATGTCATAATTCACTGGTGGCCACTGTAGACAGGTGGGCGTTATTAAAGACACGTTTGACTGTATCTGCCTCTAATATGATGTCTGATACCTGCTCAATTCTTATCATCAGATGATGATCAGACTGAAATCTGTCTTTGATTCGACGAGATCACATCCATACTCGCACGCAATAAACACACCAGGGATGAATGTCACATTTGATTGTGTGTTTAAATCAAAGCCATTATCACTCCACCCCCCCCCCCCCCCCCCTCCTCCCTTCCCCTCCCCCTTAAGCCTAATAAAATGGACATTCACTGGTGCCCACTATAGACAGGTGGCGTTATTAAAGACAGTTTGGCTATATATGCCTCTAATATGATGATTGATACCTGTTTAATTCTCATCATCAAGACAATAACCTGCTGTTGATTTGACTTGCATGCAATATCAAATCGACAGTGTGGATGTCACATTTGATTGTGTGTTTAAATCAAAGCCACTATCACTCCATCCCCCTACTCTTCCTCTACCCCACCCCCCCCCCCCCCCCCAAAAGCCTAATTAGCGTGGTCATTCACTGACAGGTTGCTTGTTGTTTTGACTACTACCAATCAATAGAGACAGGTATTGGTTTCCACATACATAACACAGCCTGGAAGCTGGCTGGATATGTGGGCGATCGATCCCTAATGGATCGTCATACTACGTTATCAAGGGAACTACATGGTTTTAATTTTCCGTGACTATTCTTCAAACCTGCCTCCATTACCACAACACTCTGAAATGTTTTCCAATTGAAACACTGTGGAAATTTACAGGGATATTTTTCATAATATCTTTCACGATCTAGGCATTTGGGGGGATAAATTGGACCAAGCCAAGATCAAGCTCAAAGTTAAATATCAATTGTCATGTATGGGGATGCTATACTGCGGGTCGTTTTGAACTATGCTAGCTTTTGTGCACTGCATAACACCGAGTCAGTGTGCATTCCACGCTGTGTGCAAGACGTTAGCAAGATGGCAAGGGGCCTCTGATTTACGAATCCAGACTATCCTTAACTTAATTTTTGCTATAACAATTAACATATATTCTCTATAGACCTATAAAGCCAGAGTATTCTGCCCCAATATAACATTTACTTGCCCTCTTACTTTAAGAGATTTACATACTGTATGGAATCACATTGTTCTCTCTTTGTTGAACAATTATTTATTTGCCTGATCGGGCAATCAAACTAGACAGTTAATGAAATTTTTCTTGCTCGACTCCAATTTTTACTTGCCCCGGGCAAGCGGGCAAGTGCTAGTGTCTAGCCCTGAGTCAGGGAAATGGGAGCTAATACCACCTCCCTGGTTTAGTTGATTTGGGAAACATTTTGCAAATATTGAAGTTTTATTTTACAAACTGTACAGAAGACTCAGGTCTCAAATATTTGTGTCCAGACTGTGGGGACGCATAGCGAGAGAAAAAAGAGAGAGATAGGGAATAAGAAAGCATGAAAGGGATTCATTAATCAGCTCCCACGAGCACCTAATTACACAGTGCATTGATGGTGCTGATACACGGAGGTGTTTGTGCATTATGTAACTCGTAGCAACAGAATGAGCCACAGTTATTTCACCTCCATAATTCAACCTACTCAGAATAAAACTAGTCATACAACAAGACTCGGAACATTTGCTCACTGGCCCAGTGGCCTGGGCCCAGTGGCCCGGGTCCACTGAAAAAAGCTGCAGGCCAAATTTGATTTGCCCATATGGGCAACCTCCTAGTACTAGTATACCAGACTTTGTAACATGATCTGGTTAAATTACTTGAGATTTGGTCAGTCTGAAAGAGAAACTAGCACCCCTACGCTCATTAATTAAACATTTTACATATTTTTCAGAACATAAAGGCGCACATTTCTAGGACGTTGAGAAGGGAAGATATCACAATTTGTATTGTGCGCAATCAATTCCTTATTCACACTTACATATCAATTTCACACTGTTAGCATCACCATAATTTTCATCTTTATACCCCAAAAAATGTCATGGTATAAAATTTAGATATTGTTTGTTACGGATGTCAAAAATCTGGTCATTAACCTGCACCCCATCCGGATTGAACCCTGCAATATATTTCATAAATAATCAATACAGATCCTGGTCATACATTGTAGTAGTCTTGTTCTGTTCATAAACAGATAATTGGCACCATTTTGTCTCTAATGGTCGCCACGAATGAGTTTCGGTTGTTACAGATATCAAAATCTTGTTTTTAACCTCCACCCCAGTCCGAATTGAACCCTGCTATATACATGTATTTCATTTCATAAATAATCAATACAGACTCTGGACATATACATTGTAGTAGGCTTGTTCTGTTCATAAAGAGAATAATTGGCACCGTTTTGTCCCTAATGGCTGCCACGAATAAGCTGCCTGGCCAATTATGTGTCGCCCCCTTTGATCCACACTCCACCATTTCAATGCAAATCACAAAGCCAGATTTTGATCAATAAAATGCTGCTTTCCGTTCTCAACTGCATTGTTTCACTGGCACTACATGTAAAAGCGTGCATGAATTGATATTTGTGTTGCTCTACATGACATTTACATTGTATTGTGGATTTGGTGTAACCTGAACTTTAGCAATAAATGGAACATTGTACCTAAATGTGTGATGTTATTCTCAGTAAACCAGATTTTCATAGTAATAAAAATATGACACCTAAAATTGGATACAAGGAGTTGTGTGCTGTTTCACAAAATACACACATTAAATATTGAATAGATGCATTTATTCTACTAGATGTCTTTTCCTCTCTAAAATTGTAGTAATGATGGTCCCTTAATTTGTTGGAGGAATTCTTGGTCAACTAAACTTTTATTGTACTAAAATAATTTACTTGAAAAGAAAACAACTGTGCTACCTCAGTACCACAAAATGCATGAATTTATCAAAACAGTTCATGTATATATGTTTCATGCAGGTTTGTGACGCCATCTTAAATGTTGCCATAATGGTACCTGAATTGTTAAAGCGATTCTCAGTAAACTATAAACTATAACTTGTATTATACACATGTACTGTAACTTGAAACTAGATAGAGGGTAGGCTAAGTAACAAATAAAATCTAGGAAAACAAATCGAATTGACCATTTTGATGCAGGAAGCAATGTGTATATTTAGTTTATATTGAGAAATAAAGAAAATGACAAATCATCTGATGTCCTTTAATACCAAGGAATAACTACAATTACATTCTATGCAAAGTATTTTCATTTGTCTGTGTCCCAGAATCTCTAATAAGGCAAATTGGTCTGTGAAGCTGTGTGTGCAAACTAATGGCCTCCCAAGGACAAGGATATGAATCTATACATTGCATCAAGAGAATGTTTTATCACAAGACATTATGAAGATGAAATTAATCTGCACATGGACAGAACGAGGAGTAACTAGTTGAGCAGTGATCTATTTCATAAAGCATGTAGGCTTTCTTTAAAAGCATAATTTTGAACTCCGAAGACTGGGTACCTTTTAAAGAAAATGGCATAATAAATAAATAGTCATGACTAGTGCGATTGAGGTTGAACATTGGTGCAATCTCAGTAGCATCCTGGATATTTTAGCTTTTTGTGTGTGTGCATTATTTAGGTTCAGATTTCTGCCATCTTAATCTTTCTAAATATACTACATTTACTTCAATGATACATATTAATCAATTAGTTGGGCCAATATATTAAAATGCTATCCATAACTTTTCCCATGCTGCTATGTACAGCTTCATCATTTCAGTTTTAGTTGGTTGCTTCATGTGACTGTCATGAGAAAACAAATATGCTATTTCAAACATAGGAAAACTGACCAGAAAATATATAATATAATAAATACAAATGAGCAATGAGCAATGTGGTTGATAGGAGGCTAATTGCACTCATGAACTCAAGCAAACAGAGATGCTTACAGACAATATATCCAAAATAATCAGAACCGGATGATGTAAAAAAATACCTTTCATTGCCTCAGCCCTGCTACTTTTATTAGTCCCTTACTGAAATGACTCAGCAAAAAGCTGGAATACTTAACTTACATATCTATGCTTATTTATGTATTGTATCATGTACCAGTCGTGATAGCATGACTCAACAATTTTCAAATTCAAGAAACAATATCGATTGAAAAAAAAATAAAATAAATGTTCCACCTTTAAAAGATAACACTTCAGTATTTTTTTTTAAATAAATGATTGCTTCGTGTCAATGCCATGAGATACGTATATCTCACCTACCATCATCTTTTGAAATACAAATTTCCCTGTTTTTATTTAATTACAAGGATAACTTCATCGGCAGAGATTACAGAAGAAAAATCGCAATGTACAAACATGTACAATATAGTCCAGGGGGTGTATTCTGAAAATTGTCTTTTCTCGAAAACTGTATTATCTTAAGCTTATGACACAATACGTATTCTGAAAACTCTCATAACTTTTGTATTATCTATGAAAGTTTGTTAACCTCTATCAGCTGGCGCGCCTTGTCACGCAATTGATACGCGTGTTTGCGCAAGCAAAGGTGTCTTATTTTGTATTCTGAAAACTGTCTTTTCTTTCATCTCATCAAAATTTATCATGAATTGTACTCATATGCTGAGACAGCTATGGGGCTATCTTTTCTTTTTGTTATATCTTGTTTTAGAATAGTTTTAGACATTTATTTGAGATTTTGAAGTGCTCCCCACGTTTGGTGTATGCGTGAGTGTGTGTATGTGAGAAAAGTTAGAAAATGAGAGTGAGGGGGAGAAAATGTAATTGAAAATCTAACCATATGAAATCCTATCCGTACAAAAATACTCTTTGACCAAAAAATATAAATTTCTTGAACTTTAGTTGAAAATCGCATTTGTGCGCGAAGCTAGTTAGATGCGCGCATTTAAAGAACATGCCCCGCATATGCAATTTAACTCACTGTGATAGGCTGAGGGGGCACATTAACATTTTGTAACAACGATTTTGATTGGTTAACTCAGCAATAATGGGCGTGTACAGGGAAAGATAAGATACCCTTAAGACAATTTTCGAAATACCGATTTATGAAAATTTTAGCGGTGTATTATCTTATGGACTTATGACAAAAGATAAGACAATTTCCAGAATACACCCCCAGGTCAATGCATATATTTATTGTTTCAGATTTTCAATGCTGGTATTGGTGCAGTCTTTCGTCAAGAACCTTGCGCTATATACAATTACGTGAGCGGAGGAGCGAGAATAGTGAGCGAAGCCAACAGCCCGATCGAGCGTATATGGGAGCCAGTTAGTCCCACCAAGGAGGTATTAATACCTCCTTGGTCCCACTGACCCTGTGCCGTATAGCTCTATCGCAGCTCGTGTAGAGAATATCCCAGCCATATAGAGCCTTGACTAAAGGCTAGTATTGGTGTGACATTTCCATGTTACAGTGTGGACTCCATGATCAATTTCACAATATGCTGCCTAAATCCGGTTGGATGAAATTGGTGACTTTGACCTTGACCTATCCCTAAGCTTTCGCCCAATAAATCCATGTGCATCATTCAAACTTAAAGAGATACTCCTGCCACTAGCTCTTTTAGAGAAACTTATTTTTATTTTGCGAGTGTTTTGTTTGTAGAAATTGTGGTTTGTAGGATTCACCTCCAACTGCCTACATATTTATTACATTTCAATTAGAATTAATGCAAGTTTATACCGTTTTTTTGCCGACATAAAAGAATCATTGATTGAAAAAATTGTAACACTCTCCCACGTAAGCATATCCGTGTATGCATGGAATAGTGTCAGGTATTCTTGTTCAGGACAAGATTGGATTGTTACCAAAAAAAGTCTGAGCACTGCTTTCAATGAAATCACTTGATTATCTATATTATAATTTGAGTAAGGAAATCCTTTGACGTAGAAAAACTTTTAGGGTTTTGCACGCCTCTGGCTGAAAAAATTCCACGTGTGTTTCGTTCTGACTGCAGATCATTCTAAAGGTTTTCGATTTTTTAAATAAGTTGTTTGAAATCTCGAAATGAAATATTAAAACTCAAAATAGTAGTTCTTGAAAGAGGATGGCCATGGCAACGGATATTGCATGCCATATTCGGATCCGGCCGCGATATAGAGATTGCATTATGCGCTGCTGCCGATCGCTATACATACCCCCTCTCTCCAAAACTACCCCTTTGAGTGTGGGCGTGGCTATAAAGCCACACACGTGTGTGGCTGTAAACACTGCTAAGTTACAGTTAAAAAAACACTTGTGCATCTAGACTAGAGTATTGTTCATGATTTCTTTTCCATTTTTACTTCTTCAGGTCACCCATATCATTATCTTAGGGGTCTGAATACGTGAATTTGCACTCTATCATACATTTGTTCAACAATGCTTGCATATTATAATACAGGGGAAACTCGTTATGACGAGGACCAGCCTAGAAGCCATGAAAATTACCTTGCTATATCGGGTTTCTCGCTACTAGTATATCAAATATAAAGAGTTGGGACCAGCGAAATCAAGAGGGTATTGTTATATCCAACCTATTTATAACGAGGTTCCACTGTAGTAATGATAACCTGTTAAGTGTATCACACCTGCAGACTCAAACAACCATGAAGGAACTTGAGTTGGATGATATAATATAAACAATTGTGTGAATGTAGTGTTACCACCTTCAAACAGATTGGCTCATTTAAATAATTTTTCTTTTAGGCAAATTTGAATTTAAAAAAACACCAAAAGGCAAAACAAATGCATGATATATTTTCAATATTTTACTCTTTTTTTTTTTCTTTTTTTTTTTTTTTGGTGGGGGGGGGGGTAAATGCGCTAATTTTAGTATAGACTGACAAATAACCTCTTCAAAATACACTTTAACATCAAACTCTTACACATTTATTATGTGCACACGTGCTATAATTCTGTTTAGGATCACATTCACCAACTTCTTTTGTTTTGTTTTTCCAATCCACCATTGTGTCAACCACTGGCGTAAATCTGTCCGGAAAACACAATGCATTGGGGGGTCGAGCAATTGTTCACAAACGGTTTGTGAACAATTGCTCGACCCCCCAATGCATTGTGCTTTCCGAACAGATTTACGCCAGTGGTGTCAACTCTCAAGTACGTCCTTTCAACAACTTATATCGCTCACACAAAGCGAAAGGCCGCCGAAGGCGGCCCTTTTGCGAGTGCATAGTAAATTTGATATTGAAACCAATTAATATTATTTTCTTAATCCATATTTTTAGTATTTTTACCATTTTTGTCTTCAAGAAATAATACTGTTCCATAACTTTTATCTGCTTCAGTATTAAAGAGATCTTGTAATGTTGTTGGCACATGTAACAAATATGCAAACACTGACATACAAACGTACAAATTTGTGTACAGTAAATGTTCGGATCTATCTCATTATGCATGCCTCTATTGAAAACAGCCTCAGCATGAAGATAGGCTCAACGAGTGTTATGATACAACCCTCGCATGAACAGAGAAATCACTATAGAGCAGTGAAACAAATACATGGGGGCTTGGGGCAAATTCGCCCCCGAAATGTCAAAAAGAGCCCCAGAAAATCATAAAAGAGCCCCTGTATTTGTAAAATAGTTGCATGCAAAACAAATTTGTTTGTGTTATTTTCATGCAGGCAAGCCTGAAAAGTAGCCCCCCCCCAAAAAAAAATAGAGGGTGAACGTACATGTATGGTGACCTCAAAAGGTCAAACACAAATGCAAAATACCAGCAAGAATTACTTAAAATTTGCACTTGTACTTTGATAGAAAGGTCTAGTATCATTTTCATCAAAGTTCATAGCTGTAATAATACAGGGTTCCATAAAAATGTATCCATGGATAAACGGCCATAAAGGGTGATGAATATTGTATGGTATGTGCCATGCATGACGTCCTGAACTTTAAATATTCATCTTTAGCAATTACCAAAATAAAATTTTATTTTCAAAATAAGTTCTAGACTCTACTACATTTGTACATATGTAGCTAATCAGCATGTCTGCTCTGAACAGTCAAGTTGTAGTAATAATAATTATTAATAATCATTAAAAATGTGTTTATAATGTGCATATCACATGTGTCTCTATGCGCTGTTAGAAATTGACAAAAAAAAAGGTTCAGCATACTACATTACAATGTATACTGCGTAGTAACTTTAAATTACAATAATGATTACAGTAATGATACATGTACAGCCGTAAAATGCATCATTGGGTAAACAGCTAAATTATGTGATGAATATTCAGTCTTGTATGGTATACCACGCATGATTTCCTCACAAATTCATATCCCAGCAATAATCAAAATATTTGAACTTGACTATTACACTTTGAAAAAATTTCTAAAAAAAAAAAAAAAAAAATGTACAAAGCTCATCAGCATTTCTGCTCAGAACACATTCACATCATGGTGTTATGGCTTCACATGAATGGGTAAGCAGCAGAAAAGTGTGAATGTACATGTATGCAGACCTCAAAAGGTCAAACACAAAGACAAATACCAGCAAGAAGTCCTTCTGAACTTGCATTTTCATTGAAAGGTCTGGAATATATTTTGCACAGATCTCATTATCGATATCTCTAGAGTCTAGTTCAAAGTTGTTATGATGCAGCCATAAAACGCATCCATGAGTAAACAGCAATAAAGGGATGCATATTGCATGATGCCATGCATGGTGTACTACGGTAAACCTCAAAATTTCATATCCTACTCCTAGCAATTATCAAAATACTTGAATTTGTATTTTTCAAGAAAGTTCTAGACTATGCTGTATACATCCCATTATGAATGTCTCTATGCTCAAAACAGTCTCAGCATGAATATTAATCAAGCAGGTGTTATGCCTTCGCATGAATGGGTAAACAGCGAAAAAGTGTGAATGTTGCCATGTATGGTGACCTCAAAAGGTCAAACACAAAGGCAAATACCATCAAGAAATCGTAAGCATGAACTTGCATTTTCCTAAGTAGAAAGGTCTAAAATTGTACTGCATGGACATTGTATTTCACTATTATTGTCTCTAATTCAAAGTTGTTATGATGCAGCCATAAAACGCATCCATGGATAAGCTGCAATAATGGGGGGTGAATATTGTATGATGCCATGCATGGTGTACTAAACCTCAAAATTTCATATTTAATTCCAGCAATTATCAAAATACTTGAATTTGTATTTTTCAAGCAAGTTCTAGACTACGCTGTATACATCCCATTGTCAACGTCTCTAGGCTCAAAACAGTCTCAGCATGAAGATTAATAAAGCAGGTGTTATGCCTTCGCATGAATGGGTAAACAGGGTAAACAGCGAAAAAGTGTGAATGAACTTGTATGGTGCCATGTATGGTGACCTCAAAAGGTCAAACACAAAGGCAAAACCCAGCAATTATAGAAAGGCCTAGAATGCACTACATCTCTCATAATTATAAAGATTGGTTCAACGGATGTCATGACAGAGCTTTATTACATGAATGGATAAACTACAATGAGAGAATGTATGATGACCTTTAAAAAAAAGGTCAATTATTAAGGCAATTTAATCCAGCAATTATAATTTAGAAAGGCCTAGAATGCACTACATATCTCATTATCGATGTCTCTATTCAAAACAGCATCAGCATGAAGACTATTTCAATGGTGTTATGATACATCCTGCACACGCCTGCACACTAATGGGTAACAACAATGTCAAGCGCATGTATGGTGACCTCAAAAGGTCAAACACAAAGGCAAGTGTCTGCACCAATGAACTCAAAATAGAAAAGTGATAGCCTGACTTCAAGGGTAGAGAAGATTATTTTTTCCATTGTGCATTGGGATGCATGCATAAAAACAAGCACAATTTTGCTTGGGTATAAGCTTGAAATCGTATCAAATGCATTCACTCAAGGATGACTGATAACACCCATAGTTCCTTCTTTTTAAAGCCTAGTCATAACAATTCTCGCTATCTTAAATAGGTCCGAAAATCTCGAAATTCGCGAGACGAGACTTTTTTCCACTTTGCGGGTCGTCACTCCCACTTCCGGCACCGTCACGGCTCGCGTGCCCATCATTCGCAAACGCTCGAAATGGATGCAATCAGCGTAACTCACACAAAATATAATGCATTAATTAAAAGCTATCGACCACACGTCTCAAATGCGTTTGTATGCAGTACATGTATACATATCCCGGGCCGGTTACGGACAAAATAAACGCCTCCCGCGCGCCGCACACATGCACACGACGCGTCCAAGCAGTAGTCAGGAAGTTGGTATGACTAAAAGCTATCCCACAATTCCATGCGTGTTTTCGGGATTTCGATCGGATTTCGAGATAATCGCTATTTGGGGTAGCGAGAATTGCATACATACAGCCCTTTGTACAAAAAAAACATGTACCATTTGGCTTGATAATATTGAATTACAAACAATTACAACATGCATCTAGATATTAGAGAATATAATTCAAGCTTAATCGTTAAAATGTATGAATGGTATTCATCAATCAATTTGCCAGGAAGGTGAATAAAGGTGCTTCAATTTACCGAAAAAATAAAAAAAATTGATCAATTGAAAGTAGTTTTGTTTGAGCACTATAGCAGTAATTGCATACTTAGCGAAGTAAATCATCATGTATGATTGCAGTCCAGTTAAGAAAAATACACAGGGGCTCAGGGTGAATTTGCCCCTGAAATGCCAAAAAGAGCCCCCCCCCCCCCCCCCCCCCCCAAAATAATTAAAAAGCATCCATGAATTTGCATAAAATTCAATGCAAAACAAACTCTAAAAGTGTTATCTTTATGCAGGCAAGCTTGAAAAAGTAGCCCCAGAAATGGTAATTCAATTTTGTCCCTGTAGCAGTTAGTACCATACCTAGTTTATTCAAGAGTGCAAATTGCATCAATTGATTCACATCAATATCCAGGCACCAAAGAGCCATAATTGTGAGAGAACACCTACATGTACAACACCTCATTTGTGTTTCCTAGTAATCGCAGAAGCCATCTGCCTTGTTTTTAGTGATTATAGTCACAATTCAAAGGCGCATGAGGCAGGGGGGGGGATGGTGGGAGGGGGGGGGGGGGGGGGGAGAATGGTGGGAGGGGGGTAGATCCCAAGGCACAGAGGAGGGCGGAGAAAGGAGGGCATGAGTGAAGCTTCTGGAGGTGGGGTTGGAGAGGGAGGGGGCATGTGCTCTCATTAATGTGAAAGTATTATTCATAGTACTAGTTTTTTTTTAGATAAATAAGAGATTTTGTCATAAAAGGTCACAAATGAATGAAATTAAAATATAAAGAAATACAGACATAGACGAGTGCCCCTCCCCCAATATAAACAAGTCCACAGCATGCCAATGCAAAGACGTTTGGTTCATTCATGCAAAGCACTACAAGAAGTCTATCTTCTATTCACAGCAACCAAAAAAATACACGGGGGCAAAGGGCGATTCGCCCCCGATACCTTTAAAATCGCCCCCGTGAGCCACGGCACGGGGGCGAAAAAAAAAAAAAAAAAAAAAAAAAAAAAAAAAAAAATTTTTTTTTTTTTTTTTTTTTTTTTTTTAAACATCTTTTTGCATGATCGGAAAGCGCCAGAAACGTACCAAACATGGCATAATCAGATAGATCACATCATGATAATCATTTATTATACCCTTGAGCAGTGAAAACGATGTAAACAAAAAAGAGCCCCCGTGAGCTCCAAAATAGCTCGCGTGAATAATTTCACGAGGGCGTTTTTTTCCCTCAAAATTTTCAAAATCGCCCTCGTGAAAAAAAAAGTATTTTTTTGGTTGATTCACAGGTAGCATATAGCCGAGGTATATTAGGTAATCTTTGTTTATAATCTTTGTTTACAAGGGGGATATATTACTAGTACATTTTATTTATACAGCACACTGTAACGGGCAGTGACACTGGAATTTATTCTGATGTGAGATCTGTGAAATGCTTACGTCTTTTTTGTTTGCATTTTTTTAATCATTGACTTGAAATATTACAACTTAATTTAAAATTGTGTGACCAGTACAATACCAATTTGACACCCTGAGGCCAATCTTACATGTTTACGTCTGCATTTCATTAATTTTGTTTTCACAACAGAACAAAATCTACTCTTTGTACAACAATGCGATGAAGATCATGCAATATTTCGTTGATTTCAATGGTTTTCAATTCATTTTAATTCAATTTAATTCAACATTTATATCAAATAAAAGACGACTTGGAACTTTTTTATAAATAGTCAATTTCAAAACCCGTTATAGGCCTTTAAGGCATAATGTGATCACATTTTAATCAGGTGGTTAACCTCAAGTGACACAGAATACCACTGCTCCTCAAGTGATCACAAAACACTGCAACAAGTGCCAAGTGGCTTCCGTTAGCCCATTTAGCAATAAACACTATAGAACATAATTTATTACACTCAGTATGCTCCTTAACTTGGACAGTATACAATGAAACAAAAATTGAATGTTTACATTTTGTATGCGCCTTTAGTACTAAATAGGTTAACTTGGACAGTACACTATGAAACATAGTATTACTCTGTGTCAGCCTAAAGTACTCAATTGGTTAACCTGAAATTTGATTCTTAGACAACAACAAATGGATAGGGTGCATTTACACATCTAGGCCAACAACCACAGACTCATGTGATTGGTGGCTTCGAGGAGGGGGGGGGGGGGGGGGGGGGCATGCAGTGAAGAATCAGTAAAAATGCTTTAATTACAGTATGGTTTGACCCATACACTCAGTATGCATCGTAAGTATTGAATGGGTTAACTTGGAGTTGGACGGATTGGAGCGACAAACATGAAATTTGATTCTTAGACAAAAACGATCACGTTCATGTTCACATATCCGGCCAACAGCCACAGACTCATGGTGGTGGCTTTGCGGGGGCTCATGCAGTTCAGCAAATTATCAGTGCAAACGTTTAATATCAGAGTGTGGTTTGACCCACATTTGTGAGGACTGAGGGTAGACATGGCAAGTCGCACGTAGCACCCAGGTTTCAGGGGCTCGGTTACTGAACCGTGGCAACACATGGGCAAGCTGGGCAGCTAGCTCAGCGAGGGAGGGCCCGGCAAGCCTTGTTTACTTGGCAAATTGGCCATCCTGTTTGCTATGACGGATCACCATACACTGCGCAGAGTCCAACCTTCACTAGTCTAATGGATGATCTCCAGTCTAGCCTCCCTTTAACCTAAACATATTCCCAACTAGAATTTGCAATGTTAACAGAGTTGAATTACAAAATTTCACAAGGATCCCAGTAGGCAATGGGTTAACCTGTTCCCTACTAGAGTTTGCAATGTTTACAGCGTTTTAAAAAAAAGCCCACCAGGTTCCCATAGGCGATGGGTTAACCTGTTCCCTGCTAGATTTTGCAATGTTTACAGAGTTGAAATCCAAAGCCCACCAGGTTCCCCGTAGGCAATGAGTTAACCTGTTCCCTACAAGAATTTGCAATGTTTACAGAGATCTATACAAAGCCCACCAGGATCCTAGTAGGCAATGGGTTAACTCGGTCCCTACTAGACTTTGTTCACACAGTTGCAATACAGAGCCCACCAGGTTCCTGTAGGCAATGGTTTAAAGGGATCTAGTAACTTTGTTGACATGTGCAAAAAGTGATGAATGGTTGATGCAATGTAAAATGTTGTTATCTCATATGTCCACAGGGTGTTGTGTGAAAATTTCAAGTCAAATGGACATTGTATGGCCAAGTAATGAGCGAAAATGCAAAGTGATATTCAGTAACTCACTGCACTCACTTTGTACACAGAAGAAAAACTCGCCCGGAGTTTTTCTTATCTGAATACTTCAATCATACATATCTTTGTAACGAAAGGGAAATTTGAAAAACCGAAACCTGTCCTATGATTTTATTGTTAATACGAATACAACAAGGTATAAGGGAACCGCTAGAATTAAATTTTTATTTTGAGGATTTGGACAATGTTACTAAGTCCCTTTAAGAATGCTTCAGTACTTTGGACTCGCAGGGATTATTGTTGCTATTGTTGAAGTGTGCTCAAGGTTGGGTGTACAGTGTACATCACAAACAATAGGTCTTTCCAAGTTCACTCTTCAAAGTGACCTACACCATGTACACAGATCAGACGGCTTGGCACAGGATTTACAATTACCATAAAAAGTGGTGAATGCATAATGTGCAACTAGTGTTCATCAATCTAAGTCATGTACATGTAATGTCATGTATCAAATGTAGACAATTTGTTCCAAATCAATATTTCATTCTAAGCGCTGACTGATCAACAAATCGCTACCCAGTGGCGAAGCTACGGGGGGCATGTGGGGGGGGGGGGGGGGGGGGAACATGCCCCCCTAATAATTTGCCAAAAAACAATATAAAACATAACTGCACATCTGTTTAAAAATAAAGAAATACATAAGATGTGGCCCAAATCATTTTGGTGCCCCCTACCACCAGTCCACCACACCCCCCCCCCCCCCCCCCCCAACCAGTCTGATCATGCTACACCAATGTATCTACCAGATGGTGTAGATGGATTGCATAATGCATTATGCGCAGCAATTATTTGCCATTTCAGTCGAGTCATGCGACAAATAAATTACGATTGTTTCACATTTGGAGAAAAAAAAAACAAGTTTGCCACTGAGATCTGAACAACAAATATGCACAGATTTCAACCAGATTGTGAAAAATACTGCATTATACATTATGCGCAGCAATTTTTTGTTAATTTCAGTCAAGTCATGCAACACGTACATGATGTTTCGAGAAAACAAAATTGGCCACCGAGAACTGATCAACGAATGCACAGATTTTCCAACAGATTGCGAAAAACCTGCATAACACATTTATGCGCAGGTAATTTCAGTCAAGTCATGCAACACATAAATTACTATTGTCTGGGGGAAAAAAAACATTGAATTGCTACTTAGAACTGATCAACAAATGCGTATATATCTATAGATTCAGACTGGATGGTGAAAAAACACCACTGCATTTGCATTCTTGTGTAACTTTTGTTTGTAGTCGGTCAAATCATTCGACACATAAATCACTATTATTCAGGAAAAAACAATTAAAATGTATCTTTTGGGGGCTACTTTTCAAGCTTGCATGCATAAAATTAATACTCTAATAATGTTTTTGCATTAGGCTCCATGCAAATTCATTGGGGCTCTTATATGATTTTCGGGGGCTCTTCTGGGCATTTTGGGGCAAATTAGTCCCAGAGTAATCATGTATTTTGTCAATGCTATTATTGTTTTGGGGTTTTTTTTAGCCACTGAGAACTGATCGCTGAATGCAGAGATTTGTACTGGATGGTGAAAAATGATGCATTGTAATGCATACTGGTTTCACAACAACAAAAGCAGTTTGATTGACTACTTAGAATATATTCCGTTTATTTTCATCGGGTTGTTATTCTCACCTGGTCCAAAAATGCTTGGGGTGACAGATATCTAGGGAGAATTCATGTTAAATTATACCAGGAAATCAAATGGTCTTTAAATAACGGATTAAGTGACCAATAGTTACAAGGAAAGGAGGAACTATCAGAGTTTGTGGTGGCAATGAGGGATTCAGGTTGATAACAATGAGGCCATGAGAGATAGTCGTCATGGTTAGATAGGAAGCATGACAACAAATGCAACCAGAACTGGAACAATGTAACCAACATACATCATCATCCATAGCAGCAGATCCAGACATTTAAATGAAGAAGGGGTGCATTTTTAGCTGAACAAAAATAAATGAAAGTCCAACATAGGCTCCACACTTATTAAACTGTTTTGTTAGCGGGACAGGTGGGACACTAGCAAAAACTCAGGCCAGTAAAGTAATTTTCTCTAATTTTTGGTGGCCCCAAACAAGAATAAACTCCTCACATTTCATTTGTAGACTATCTACTCTTCATAATCTCACTCCCTTTTATTGAATAAAACTGCAACATTGATGGATACGGCTAGACATGTAGAAATAAACAATTTTGTGATTCTATAATTTTTAGATTTAAAATCTAGAGAACTTTGCCTAATTGAGCCACTTAAATTTCCACTCAAAAGTATGAAATTTTACTGTCCAGACATCCATTTTACTGGCCTTGAGGAAATTGGGCAAACGCTCTGCATGAAAAAACAACTCAATTTGGAAAACTAGTGAACTTACTCCGCCTCCAAAATATTAAATATTCACATATTAAAGGGAGAAAGGGGGTGGAGGGGGGGTTAACATGCCCCTGTATCCCTTTGCCCCACCCTGCAAAACTCTACCTGAATGATGTCATTAATTGCACTTTTGGAGTCAATCCAGGATGTCCTGTTGATCTGATAGCGAATTCTGATTACGATGTATGTCATTTCCTCTCCTCGTGTAAGTTTCACAACTCACAAGCAAGGTTTGATAACAAATTGCAATAAAATAATACTTTTAAGTAATATCTATTGAAGGTCATTTGCCTTTCCAAAAGTTAAAGAAACATTCATGATATGAAATTTAAGTTAAAGCATTTCAAATTTATTTTATAGAGATAGAAATTAGCAATAAACCTCTCAGAGGCTCTGGGCGATACTTGTGCTAGAAGTAGTAGAAATTATAATCCCCAAGCATAAACCAAGCTAAACATGAATTAAGTGACTACATGACGCAAGAGATATTTCCCACTGAATGTGTTTTCTGCCAACTTCGGGTACGGGTTTAACATTTTTAACTGACTAGCCAGGGGTCGCATAGTAGTGCTTGACTACTAGGTGAAGAATGATATTCAACTATTGGCCAAGCCCGGTGCGGCACGCATAGGATCCTGTATACAGGAATCGCTTGCTCTCAAAGACTTTTTGATTAGCGTATTATCGCATAAATAAACGTCGCTCTCAGTACGTACAAACACATGATTGACTATCAAACAGTTTTCCTGTGATTGGGTTTTAGACTCGCAATGGATTTAGACGCCACAGAGATTAGAGATATTTCTGGCAATGGCTTCATCTCTACACTATTGACACAAAAATCTAATGAAAAGGCTTATTTATGTTGATGTCCTTTACTTCTTTACTGCCGGTTGCTGTTTCACACAAAATTTAATGTGCTAAAACTCTACAATAGTAATGGGCATTCTCTTTGAAGACGTGCCCACGACATGGTACGCACAACTAAAAGAACCCATGCTCTTTGCAATGAACTTGTATAGCGCATCAGTTCGATTGCATGTCAAGTTGTGGGCATGTCTTCGAAGAGAATGCCGACTAAGTACTATTGTATAACACGAATAGAAGAATACTTTTTTTTTTTTTTTTCTATTTTCTATTTCATTTTCAGGCCTTCATTTTTTTCAAAATTATCCATTATTACATCAAATATGATCTTTTAAATAAATTGATATCTTTATATTCATGAACCACGCACATGATTATGAAATTGATACAGATTATACACAGACTCAAATCCTCAATCAACATGCTCAAGACACAGTTACACACTCACAGTGTCACACTCACAGATTGCAGCCAGTGATCAATCACCACAGCAATCCGCTCCAATAACATCCTGCACACATGGAATGTCGGGTATGCACGCACGTACAACATCCATGCCATGCACAACATGCAACACTTGCACCACAAGGTAAACGCTAATCTACAAAACAAGAGACAAATTATGAGACAAAATACGTCCATCTACTCACCATGTCTTGCTCCGTCCAATGTTGTTGAATTGTTGTTGAATTGATGTTTTGACCGCTCAGTGCCGTGTCACATGACTAGATTTAGCGTCAGGTCATTTTGGTCGGGGCCAAAAAATGATTTCATTCATTATTTGTTGACATTTAAGATGTGCGTCGTAAGAGGGCGGCAGAGCAAAAAGAAAGTCACTGCAGGAAAATTATTTCCCTAACTAAACTTGTTTTGGTTTTTTTTCTTAAAAATAAACTGAGCAATTTAGTCCAACTATAAAAACTCATTTTAGACAGTTTTGCTTCAAATGAGCCTATAATTTAGAAGTAAATAAAAATTGATGTAATTGCATGTAAAAAAGTGTGCCAAGTTTTGCGAGTCCCTTTTTTATTTTCTGGAAAATTATGTTATTTGTTTTGGCTATATAATTCCTTTACAAATTATTTATTATTACTTCGACACTTTATTTCTCATTTAAACTTCTATCGCTTGACCACCCCCCCCCCCCCCCCCCCCCCCCCTCCCCAAAACATCTTCATAAGAATAATAACATCATTAGTTTTGGTTTTATTTACATAGAGTTAGTCGAGTGCATATAGTTTACTAACAAATTGAGTCTGAATAATTGTTAATCTGCTCCAAATACTTAGTATCCTATTGATGTTGTTCCCTTTTCATTTCATTTCATTTCATCTAGATGCTGAACAGGCGTTGTACTAGATATTGATGCTTATAATATACCATGT
Organism: Echinarachnius parma; assembly: GCA_037951105.1. Classification (NCBI taxonomy): domain Eukaryota; kingdom Metazoa; phylum Echinodermata; class Echinoidea; order Clypeasteroida; family Echinarachniidae; genus Echinarachnius; species Echinarachnius parma. The sequence continues at coordinate 2,641 of JBAMJV010006832.1, read as the reverse complement.
GGCACGTGCTCCCCAGCTGCGTGCGCAGTGGTCAAAATAATAAAGGGAATCCCCCGCGTTTGTGATGACGTCAGTAGTGCACGTGGCGGTCAAGGGCGGTACGGTGCGTGCAGGGTGGGGGCATGGCCGCCTGTGTGATTACGTCACAATGCGTTGCCACGTGTATGTCCTTTGTGTAAAATTGTATTCATACTACAGGCATCCTAGACCCAATGATTAAAATGCATTAATACAAGAGTACGTTCAGGCTGCACGATTTTTAAAAAATAGAAAAACCTAAATAAAGTTTTTAAAAGGCTGACAACATGGTGTGATAGCGCCAAACTGAAAGGTTAGTAATGTAGTTTGTAGAAAAACCTAAATATTATATGGAGGTATTTTATTGTTATTTGGGTTTACTTGCATGAAACAGTAAAATTCATTTGCAATATATTTGGCTTAGAGGCTTGTTTGCATTAAGCGCTAAATAAATTCGTCATACTATTATCATTATTACAGTTATATATGGCTGAACATAGAAAAGAAAATGGATCCTTTCTTTTAAATCTGTATTTTACGATGAAAAAAAAAGTAACATGTATTTCACTATTTTTCAATTCACAGAAGATACGTGAAAACCGCCGATGGTGCACCTAAACGAGAACACTTTTCTATGAGAAGGATGGAAATTAAATAATCTGTAAATAACTATCAGGCAGCGAGGCAGTTATATATTCCTACAATTTGGCGATGGAAATCCTGGCAACATAAAAGCAAATGGTAAATATCATTGTTTTTTATTACTAATGATCAATAAAGCTACATCCTGTACATTACGTTGCTTACTACAAGAAAGTTAGAAACCTAGGCATGTTGGCACAATTGATAAATATCGTTATCATGACTAAAGTAAATACCCACTCTTAAGAATTTGCAAAATATTGAACATTTTGGCAGTGGTTTTGGTAGGTTTTTATGATTAATTAAATTAAAATGTTCATAGTGCTCATACAAAATGATAAATCTAATGTTGCCAGAGTAAGAATACGGACAATTACAAATACAATTTTAATTGTTTTAAATACTGGTCAGAGTTCGGTTCTTCGCTCATATTGACTCGGGTTCGAAAACCAAGGCTGCGTCTTTCAGGGGGTAACGATCAAGGGCATAACATTAATAATCAGAGTTCCCAGGGGGAAAAGGTAACCAACCATTAGGTCTGTTGTGTAACTAAAATATCAGACATTTATTTATTTTAGGGCTGTTCCAACATGGAAGAAGCGGACTGCAGACGACATGGGTACGTCCTGATGGACAAGACTCTCGGGTCAGGGTCCTACGCCAAGGTCAAGCTGGCCCAGGTCATGGACAGGAAGATCAGTCGCAACTCGAGACTCAAGGAAGACATCACGGCCAAGGGACACACAATGGTAAGTATAAGTAATTATAAAGATAACGATAATGATGATGACGGCGAAGATGATTGCGACGGTGGAGGTGGTGGTGGTAGTTGTGATGGTGGTGATGACGATGATGATTATGATGATAATGATAACGATGATGACGACGATGACGACGATGATGCCGATGATGATGCTGCTGCTAATGATGATGATGATGATGATGATGATGATGATGATGATGATTATGGTGATGATAAAGAAGACAAAGATGATGACAACAATAACCATGACAACAATGGCAATGACGACGGTAATGATAATGATGATGATGACGACAATAATGACGACGGTAATGTTGCTCTGGTTATATTTGTTTTGTTTCGATCCGCAATCGAACATTTTTACAATCATAACAAAATATATGTTGCAAACTAATGGAATGTGAATTGTATCATTGTTTTCAGGTCGCCATAAAAATCATTTCAAAGAGAGAGGCACCCGTGGAGTACCTCAATAAATTCATGCCTCGTGAGATCGATGCTATGAGGATAACATACAAACATACTCATTTGGTAAGTACAAACAATGTAAAAAAAGAAAATGTAAAGTTATCTACTAGTAACATTGTCTATTTCCTCAAAACTTACTGAATACTTGGAACTCTAACGGTTCTTTCATACCTTGTTGTATTCGCATTTACAATAAAAGCATGGGACAGGTTACATTTTTGTTGTTGAAGTGTATGGATTTGTAACTATCCACTAGATAGTCCAGGGGCGGATCTAGCTTTTTGCTAAGGGGGGGGGGGGGGGGGGTTTGACCCAATGACGATGCAGAGCATCGTCCACGAGCCGCGAAGCGGCGATTTTTTTTTGCTATATTGAACCCCCGTAAGTGATTTTTGTTAACTTTTTTCACTTATAGCCGCGAAGCGGCGATTTTTTTGCTATTTTGAACCCCCGTAAGTGATCTTTTGTCACTTTTTTCACTGATACATTTTCACTTGGCAGCCCAAGGGGGGGGGGGGGGGGTTTAAACCCCCTAACCCCCCCCCCCCCCCGTTTAGATCCGCGCCTGTAGTCATAACCGTGTACAAAGTCAGTGCAATGAAGAGTGGCCCTATCACTTTGCATTTTTTTACTCATTACTCGGCCTTATCACACAATACTCAGAGGAAATATCAGATCACAAAACTAAACATCATACCACATTCGTCACTTTCTGCATATGCCAACAAAATTACTGGATCCCTTTAATTG
>JBAMJV010006831.1:0-36127 GCA_037951105.1 Echinarachnius parma | reverse complement strand
ACCGGATAGCATAAACGGATATGCCCGACGGAGAGTAACATTTTCAATCATTTTCATTTCATTTCAAAGACTTTATTTTCTGCAATCAAACAAATCAGTTATACAAACAAATATGGATAATTATATAAAACATAAGGTATGCAAACAATATACAAAATATAGAAACAAATGTATAATACATGAGTAAGAGTAAATTTATACGTTGGGCCATTGCGTGTATAAAGAAAGAAAGCAGAAGGGTCGCCGTTATAAGCAAAAGCTTGGAGCAGACGGTCGTATGCGTTTATTGTCCGTTCCTTGTCAGGCGATATACGTTGTTCTATCCGGCGGAATGTTTTGTGCATGGAGCAATGGAGACGACTCTCACGACCGGATAATTTGATTTCGCAATGTTCTATTTTCGTCGGCATCCGTTTGACGCTATCCGGTGTTATGTGACCGGGTCTATTTAGGCGTGTCATAACAAAAGCCTTTTCTCAAAAAAACACGATGAAAGGGGGGTACACCCATTAACCTCTGCTAATGGTCCCTTGTTGAATTGGAGGTGACGACGAGAGTCGATTAATGTACCATTTAGGGTCCATTTATATAGGGTCCTACAGGGTGCTTTTTTAGAGCCGTGTACTTTTGTGAAATCTTTTGTCAACCACTTACCGATTCAGGACTGGCCTGGCCCCTTATTAGAATACTTAGTCAGGGGTCTATACAAAAAAATGCATTGGAAGTTTGAAGGGTTAATACAGAAAGTTGACTGTACATGTCAGATAGTATCTCCTCTCCTCTCCCTCCCATGACCTTCATGATATTTGTGCCCCCCCCCCTCCCACCACCTCCAAACCCACACACAAACCCAAAAATTTAAAAAAATATTAATAAAATAACCCCCTTGAAAAGTTTGCTGACCCCATTTACCGTCCATCATTATAGAGTATATAGTTTGTGAAATATTTACTCAGGGAGAAATTCAAAGAGAAATGTGATTGCAAAAGTCAGAGATCGTTCATGCCCATATAATTAGTTTTCTTTGTCCCTCGCCTTTCCAAGTCTAACCCACCCGCCTCAACTAAAACACACGATCACAAATCAAGCTTTTCGTGCTGAAAATTCAATATTTAATTTGATTTTATATCAAATGAGATTGATAATAGTCAGGTAGTGTATGCCTACCATGAAGCGCATCTGACGTTTATCACCCTATCGTTTTACTCCTATATTCCCATCCCCTGCTCTCCTGGGACCCACCTCACCCCACACCCCTTACTCCATCCCTTCCCTTCCTCTCTGGCTCTCAACAACAACAGCAGCAACACCAACAGCACCACCAGCAGCACCACCACCACCACCACGGGCGTAGACATGTCATTGATACCCATTCAACTGGGGGGATGATCTATTCATCCATCCCCCCAGTTGAATATGTATTACGTAACTCGCTACGCCCGTGACCACCACCACCACCTCTACCACAACAACAACAAAAACAACGACTCTTAACCCATTTCTGGTCTAACCCTCCATGCCTTCCAAACAGAATGCCAAAGCTAGAGACTTGCACTGGGATATTGCCGGTTTTAGGGTGTTATCAGTAGAGGGATAATTATTGTTGTCAAGTATGTGTGAGGGGTATTATTGTCAGATTTAGGGGGTTTTCAGTCGTGGTGAATTATCCTTAGTATTGTCAACTTTTGGGGGATGGTATTTGTTAAAAATTACTTCTGCTACTTGAGTTTGGGACGTGTTTCCATTTGCGCAGTCTTATAAGATAATTAGATATTTGCCACAAATACATCGGGCTTTAGATTATAATGTTTTGGTCCTTGGCTTTGTTATAATAGCTTACTTGGTATTGTATACGATCGGTGGTAAAGAGGAGAACTGTATTATTGTGTGTGATTTCTTTCGACTCTACAATAATTGAACCTGAATGGATCGACAATTATACCCTTGAATCTGTAATAGTATCGTTCTAAGAGGATTACGGACCTCCTACCCTTTCCCTCTATCATTGTGTATTTCTCCCTTTTTATATATGTGGCGTAGCTATTACAATTGAGTACTAGCCCCCCCCCCCCCCCCCCCCCCCCCTGCGTGAGTATTCTTGCTAGCCCCTCTGAGGAAATAGTTGATGATTGAATAGTTGCCCTTTTGGAAATTAATTTGGTTACATGCATTTCGCATTCGTGACATGAATTTTAAAATTGATATAACTACTAGGTACTAAGAAAGTTGATATATATATATCATAAGTAATCAGTGGCACAACTTTAGTCCAGGTTTAAAAGGGTAAAAGCACAACTTTGGTCCGGGTTTAAAAGTGCAAAATATACCATTGTTTTTAAGGGAGGAGGGATTCCAGAACTACCCCAGAAAGGGTACACTTTCCCAACTTTGGCTACCAGTGTTGGGTATCTCGAGATCGATCTTGATCTCGAGACCAGTATCGAGATCGGCATCAGTAATCTCGGACATTTCTGATCTTGATCTCAGAGGTTCTGATCTCGATCTTGAGCTGCGGATCTTGGTCTTGATCTTGATCTCGGACTGTCTGATCTATCTTGATCTCGAGACCAGTCTCGAGATCGGCATCAGTAATCTCGATCTTGTTCTTGCAAGATCTCGGACATTTCTGATCTTGATCTCAGAGGTTCTGATCTCGATCTTGAGCTGCGGATCTTGGTCTTGATCTTGATCTCGGACTGTCTGATCTATCTTGATCTCGAGACCAGTCTCGAGATCGGCATCAGTAATCTCGATCTTGTTCTTGATCTCGGACATTTCTGATCTTGATCTCGGAGGTTCTGATCTCGATCTTGAGCTGCGGATCTTGGTCTTGATCTTGATCTCGGACTGTCTGATCTATCTTGATCTCGAGACCAGTCTCGAGATCGGCATCAGTAATCTCGATCTTGTTCTTGATCTCGGACATTTCTGATCTTGATCTCAGGGGTTCTGATCTCGATCCTGAGCTGCGGATCTTGGTCTTGATCTTGATCTCGGACTGTCTGATCTATCTTGATCTCGAGACCAGTCTCGAGATCGGCATCAGTAATCTCGATCTTGTTCTTGATCTCGGACATTTCTGATCTTGATCTCAGAGGTTCTGATCTCGATCTTGAGCTGCGGATCTTGGTCTTGATCCTGATCTCTGACTGTCTGATCTTGATCTCGGACCCTCTGGTCTTGGACCCAACACTGTTGGCTACTTGTACCTCCTCCTGCCCCCCCCCCCCCCCCCTCCCGTGCCCCTCTACTGTCTACCCTAGGTCTGGGTGTTTAACCCTTGCTATGCCACTTGCTCTACTGCAATAACACTTCACCTATATGGCGAGCGGCAACAACAATCGAATAGTATATAGTAAACGGTGTTTAAACCAAAATTGTATCAATGCACTTTTCTGGAGGCGCGCATTGAATGATTTGCTTTGAATGTTAGCCCTTAGCTTACCGAAGATAGTATTACAACAATAAATATACCTGTAATCCGTTTCCCTCTGATTGCCCTGGTTATCGTTCTGCCCTGCTTCTGGAATGTCGGGTGCCACTGAAGAGGAATAATACGACGTGTTAAACTGATTTAGTAAAAATTGTTGATAATGTATTATGCAAAAAGTAACAAAGGGTTGATGAAATGTTTATTATTTTCTGTGATCTGATATGTCTACTGAGTGATGTGTGAAAATTCCATTTTAAATGGACGTTATATGGCGGAGTAACGAGCGAAAACGCAATGTGATATGTTCCAATAAACTCATCTCATCAACTTAGTACAAAGTTGAAAATCTTCCGGTGGGACTTTCAAATTAAAACATTTCGATCATAAATATATTTATAATGAAAGTGAAATTCGGAAAACGGAAACCTGTTCCATATATGTGAGAACTGCTAGAGTTCTAAGTAATTTGTTTTTCCATTTTGACGACGTTACTACATTCAGATCCCGTTAGTTTAGATCGGTAGTTGTATGTTCTAAACAAATTTAATTTGGGATTTGTCGTTAAAATATCTAAAATGTTGGACAAAGTATTAATTTAGTTAATAAATCTCTTAAAATATTCAAGTTATGCAATTCAATATGTGAACAAAAATAAATTTATAAAGCCAGTGGCTTGGGAAAACGGCGATACAAAAATGTTATTCGGAGTCTTTGCACAACTAAAAACAACAACTTATTATTAAGAATTGTTGTTACTTTAATTTAAACAAGTAAAAAATCGAATTCTTTCGAATGTGTATAGATCTATACGTGCACCTGTTGTCGATTCGCTATTTTGGCATTTACAATACACCCGTCAATCTGTTCCTTTTTGTATTTGTTTATTTATTACTAATGGCATGTGTGGGTTGATTGCAAATACTTTGAGTCCGTCAAATAAAATTTATATCTATTTTCTAAACGTCATCGTAAATTGATAGCTTTAGTGTTTAATTGTGCGAAAATGATTTTTTTAGGTATTCGTGAAAATGGGCTTACGCATTGCTTACGAGAAATATTTCGATAACAAAATAATACTTGAAAAAGTTGTCTGAGAAAGGGAACAATTTCTAAAATAGTTTATGAATGAACAACCTAGGGAAAATGATCAAACTCCCGCGCATATCCAAAATTAGTCTAGTTCTAGACTCTCGGAATTAATCTCCGTCACCCCGAAGATCTGTATACACAGCAGTAATCGCTGCCAAACCGGTTCGGCAGCGATCACATACGTATACAGATCTTCGGGGTGGCGGAGATTAATTCCGAGAGTCTAGAACTAGACTAATCCAAAATGAGTTTTGACGTTTATGATCGCTTTTTACAACTTCCTACATTATTTTGTATATATAATATGTGTGCAGTTATTTATTTAAAGTTACATAGTTCGCGTAAACGAAATAAATTCTAATCTTTGGTCGGGGTTCATTCTGGAACAAGTTTTCTTTGCATAATCTGCGAAATTTGTTTAAAATGAGTAATAGTTATCTGTCAAGTCGAATAATACAAACTGCGAATGGCACCGCGTTTGAAGTTATGACAGTTATGACGCTTGTATGAAGAATTGAATACACAAAAGAGTCGTACAATACACGTTAAAATATATTATTTCATTGTTGGTGTTCAAGTATAATAATATCGTGCCCTTCAGGTAATATACAGGTACTGTCCTCCTAAATTTTGCGAGCCAAAAATCAAAAGTTGCGAGCCAAAAATCAAAAGTTGCGAGATAATTGTCTAGTAACTTTGTTGACATGTGAAAAACGTGATGAATGGTTGTTGATAAAATGTGTATTTTTGTGATATGATATAGCGACTAAGTATATAATGTATATAAACATTTCACGTTAAATGGGTGATATATACTTGACCGAGAAATGAGCGAACAAAAGGATATTCGAAGACTCATTGCACTGATTTTGTACACGGTTATAACCTTCCAGTAGATAATGAAAAATCCGAACAATTAAATCGTGAATATCATTTTTTTACGAAAAGGAAATTCGAAAAAAATCAAACCAGTTCCATGCTTATTGTTGATACGAATACAACAAGGTATGAGAGAACCACTATAGAGTTCTGAGTAAGTTTTGTGGATTTGGACAATGTTACTAGACCCTTGTAATAGCTATTCTGAGAACATACGGACTTAAAGCTTAGTTCCAAAAGGTGCTAAATCCACTTTCCATAAAAAAATGAGTTAACGATATAGCGAGTTAATAAGCTATGTAGCTTTCAATAAATCGAAATTTTAGGACGAATATAACGATTTAAATCAAAATATGGAACATTACATTTTCATATTCCCATAGGCATGTGTACAAAATTAGATAAAGAAACCCGATTTTATCCGTAATTGAAAAAGTGGATTTAGCGCCTTTTGGAACTAAGCTCTTCTATCATAGATCTTGAAATACGAGAAGATCGTTATGACCATTTAGTTAGTCTAGCAGCTTCAGACCCTTCATTGTTTGTGTGTGAAGTACACAAACCAAATATTAAATTGATTTTGCTGGTTAAGGTGAATCAATCAGATTTGTGATGTGCGACAGTGTGTTTTGTAATTTAACCTCTTTAATGATACAAAATAAAAAAAACCCATGGTATACATAGATTCATAATAATGAAGAAAATGAGCCGGAGAGTTAGGCTAAGTAAGACCAATTAGTTTGTCATACATCATGATTGTGAATCCTTTATCACTATGAACAGTGAACATTACACCAACTTGATAACTTAATGTATATACGTAGTATCATTTAATATCATTTAGGTTCATAGAATGTTTGATTAAGTTTGAAGATGCCTGCTGCCAAAATAAGGACATTATCTTTAACAATGTTTAAGTTGGCGTTTTATTGAGTTGCTACTTCGTGACAGACAAACATTGACTCTTTTACACTTTTTGTGTTAGGTACACGTTTCGGTATATGTCAAGTTTCATGTCAAGGTTAATGATAATATGGCTTCAAAGTTCAAACATATTTTTGTTCATAAAATGTTTAACATTGAACAAAATTTGAACTGCCGTTCGCGACAGAAAATGATGAATTATTCTTTTGTTGGGCGCACGTTTGGTTAGATCCACAATGTCAAGGTTAATGTGGCATCAAATACAAATATTTTCCATGAAGAGTTTGATGTACAAGAAAATACATTATGATACTATAATTGAGCATGTTGATGTGATTTATAGTAGCTTTTGTAAAATAACAAAGTATGTGTATTTTGTATTGGCCTTACAATTCGTGGCATCATAATTACTTAATGTTGTTTAATAAAATGTTGATATAACGAAAATAACCAGATCTAAAGTAGCATTTTGTCGAATATCAATTTCGCGACGAAAAATAATGGATTATTTTGTTAAATCCTAGATGAGAACGTTTGTGTAGGTATCTTTAATGAAAAAGTTAATACTAGAAAATGGCAAACTTACTTGTAAACGTGTTTAGATGATTTGAGGTAGCTTTATGTCGAATAAACGAACTACATTGCTCGACATAAACTCATTGGCAATTATAATATTTAAAGTGCTTGGACATTTGAAGAAAAATATATAGTGTTGAATCTGTTTCAAGTTTCCTGTTTATGTAACTAGTTTATGTGGGATATTTGTCCCAGCTATGTGCAATATTTGGCCCCACTATGTCCTGATTTGTAATTTCTGTTCTGTTTTCGCTGTTTGTCCTGTCCCATATTGCTACATCTCAAATAGTGTATGTTGTGACTATGTTATGTGGGCTATTTGTCTCAACTATTGGAAACATCTGTCTTTAATCATTTTGTCATGTTATCATTGTTGTTGTTGTTTGGTGCTGTTTTGTGCTGTCACTAAAGTTTGATTTCAAATAGTGAATCCTGTAATTAAATTCATCTGTTTGATATCAATCATGTAAATGTCACTCATATAGAATTGGATGCAATCCAAAAATATACATTGCTGTAACGGCACGCTATTTATCATGTTTGCATGATGATCGAATCTTGAGTTTTTCGACAAAAATACCGATTCTACGTACAGGGCATCGAACTCTGTCATCTAGCTACATTATTGTCTTCAAAAGTGTATTGCCTTTATTGTCTATTTGGCCCCTAGAAGATTACCACTTATGTTCACACTTTAGAAGATGCGAAATAACTATCTGTGAAGAAAAAAAAACAGTAAGCAAATAACCATCGCCTGGGAGGGTGATGGCAAAAATATACGTGCCGAGGTGATCTGCGAAGGTACTGTCATGCCGAGGCGTAGCGAGGGATGATAGTTACCTTCGCAGATCACCGAGGCAACGTATAGTTTTGCATCCATCACCCGAGTAAGGAGATTTGGTTATTTGCTTTATATCCCTCATATCATTTTGATCACCAACGACCTATAACTAACACAAAGTGCTCAAAAGTTCGGGATATTAGGCAATTGATTAAGTTTTTTATTTCAATTTTGTCAATCCTGCACATGAACAAGATTTATGATTAAAAGGCTAAGACGGCGTTTCGACCAATCACATGGCTAGAACATTCTCATGAGGGATATAATATTCAATATCAATGGTGATGAACTAAATGATAATGATCATGAAGTAGTATGTTTTGAAGTAATGAATAATGACAAAATAAACTAAAAATCTAATATTGAATGCATAATTATCGATGTTACTAAAATTAAATGATTATGATAACAATGCAATTAATTAACAATAATTACACCCATCTGTTATTTTGTTATGTATTTGTTACAAGTTTTGTATGCACTCATTTTCCGTATCTCATTTTTACTTATCCTAAATTACGAGGTCATTCACCAGGAGAGTTGGGGTTGATAGATGGGTGAAGTGACCCTGCGCGCATCATCTTGCTAGGGGTATGCCTTAGAGGCAAATCCAAGATGGCGGCCGCCACGACGACGAAACACCGCTACCACCTCTTTCTATCACTACTTCTCATCTCCATCACCATCGCAACGACGCTAATTGTATGCGCGTCACGCCCAGCCACCGCAACGCCAACGGGTGCCCGGACGCTACTGCGCGGTGCGCGGATGCTGCAACGTCACGAGTAATGTGCGCTTCATACCCGAAGCGCTGGCCAAGGCGGGGTTCCAGCGCAACGACCAATGCCATGCCCCGTTCCCGACCAGCAAGCCAACGACGCTGTGCTACTGCGACGGGTTCTGCCAGCGCAACGACGCCGACTGTTGCCCGGACTTCTACGAGGTGTGTCTCGGTCAGAAGCCGCCGCCCGACATCTTCGAGTCCAAGAAAGAACGTAATTATACGACCCCCTCCCTCCCCCCCTCAAAAAAACTAAAACAAAAAACAAGTAAAAAAAAAAAAAAACCCAAACATACACACAAAGAAACAAACAAAGTAGCAAGAAAGCAAACAAACAAATACATTTATCTACATCATATATTAAGCAAATAATTACCGTTGGTGTAGGTGATGGGACAAACTATCACCATGATCACTTCCGAGGCGATCTGGATGTAGCTATCTTTCCGAAGCGAAGCTGAGGAAAGATAGCGTATACATTCAGATCGCCGAGGAAGTGATGGTTTGCCATCGCCTGAAACCAAAAGGTGATTATTTGCTTTATATTCCACATTGGAAACATTTCACTAGTAGGGTCTACGAGAAAGACAATCTAACTGTTTTTAATGTTAGGCCTGGTTCTAACAGTTACCGGTACTAGACTTTGATCTACTTACCAACAATGCTATTCCAATTAACTCCATGAAAATTCCATAGGCTAGCACTAAAATGAAAGTGAACTCAAACTCCAATTCAGAAAACTCCAATTGAAACTTTGTGAACTCCAAGAAAATTGTAATTAATGATGATGAAACACTAAACAGTTCAAAAGGCAACATTATAAACGCGCAAATAGAGTCATGGCAAACGGTGTACGATACATACAGTGCATGGTACGTATACGCAACGTATGTATTGCATTTGTAATTCGCGCCACATTTGACTGTGGGAGTGTGTGGCTATTCAAAACCCGTACTAAATGCAGCAGACCTACCGTACCGTGTACCTTATACGGTAGGTCTGCTGCACTTAGTACGGAATTTGAATAGCCACACACTCCCACAGTCAATTCAATGCAACCGCGGATTGAAGATAGTACGTTACCAAATATCTAGTGAGTGCAACGCACTTTCACCCAAGATATCTACACAGTGTAACGAAATTTTCTTCTCCCATCAATGATGGGCGAAACTGTTTCATCACGTGATTAACTTTTGACCAATCGTAGAGCAAGATCTTTGTATGTGGAATATAATATTAGTTCAATGCATTTCATAACGTCTCAGAATAGTAATTTATCATCCTACTTGTTTGTTCTCATTTAAATGCCAATTACAATTAATTTCAGGTATATCAATGCATATTATTCACGTTTGATTATGTGTTTTCGGTCTTTCCTTCATTCAATTCAGAGAGACAACTTTATAAGCAATATTAACATTTTCGAATATCTCTGGGGAAATGCTTCTGGTTCAATGATGTTGCCATGCACGCTTTATTATGTTCACAGGACTTAAATGAGATAGACCATATTCTTTATGAACTGATTATATAATATTACATCAACGGAACGAGAACACCTTGAAGCGAGCGCAGCGAGCGAGCAGTGTCAGGAAAATATCAGTCACGAAATCAAATTTGTATTTGGCTATGGATTTGTTTAAATTTCACAATTTATGCTCAGATCTCTGCGTTTTATCTAATTTATATCAATTATGATTCCTATTTCTCACTGTATTTTGTAATTGTCTACAGCTACGACAGAGACAGAGCTGTTGTGCTGTCACGGTGGGAGGGACTATGCAGTTGGAGATGTTCTAAAAGTAAATTGCAATACTTGGTGAGTATAAACGGTTGATAACGGTGACATTTAATCAAATACAATCTCTCATTATAATTATAAAAAAAACACTTTTCAAGCTACGCTTTCGTTCAGAGAGAGCTTGATCACATGGGATAACGTTAATGGGCGATTGTACAATATGCACAATGAATCTAAACCATTTGTGGGGATCTTTGTATTTATATAGCATAACGCTGCATATGCTTAGCAAAATTAATAATAATTGATAGAATGTATCATGTCGAGTGCGCCCCCCCCCCCCCCCCGTGAGTCTATCGAACATAAACAATAGGATACAAAAAAAAAAACGATATTACCAACCAATAAACAGTGATAAAGCACGTTTGTTCTTTATTTTCTTTCTTTTATCTCCATTGAAAAGTAAATAATCTAATGTTCATTTGGCACCTTATGTATGATGATTTTTCATTACTATAGTAATTGTTTGCATAATTTAATTTTTTTTTATCCAAATCATAATTGTTTTCCCCACAGCACGTGCAAGCCCGTCCTGTATGAATTCGCCACGTTCGTATGTGAGAAGAAAAACTGTGCTATCGACCCGACGGCAGTAGATGATATAAATGACGGAAACTTTGGGTAAGTTATAGAAACGGACAAACAAATAAACACATAATCATGCACATATACACACATACACATACAAACACACACTCTGAATCATACGTGCGGGCGATCACCTTTCGCACGATGTGAAATACATGTACAGTGTTGGGCAAGTGCGCACAAACTGAACCACCATGTAGCATTTCGAACCGTACCCTCAGTATATATACACGCCCATTCTCTATAATCTTTAAATTAAATGTGAGTGTATAGTAAGCCAGCTGATGCCCGTCGAGAGCACACATCATTTGATGTTACAAATGATTGATGAGCTCTTTACTATAAAAAAAACTAAAAAAACTTCCCGCGTATCGAACCCACGACCTACGCATTGAAAGGCGAAGGCCTGAACCAATATACCACGACACTCCCGCATTTGTATGTTTTCAAAGTCAAAGTTAATTGACCCTAAACGCACCATTTGCAATGTTGTTTACATTATTTTTTTTTTAGATCGTAAAAATTGGCCCGTGTTCCATTCAGACGTTCCGGCCAATCATTGTCATACAAAAAAAACTCACGACAGACAGAAATATTTTGATGACTTTGGTAAATTAATGTTTGATTGACAAGTCGGAAAAGGACAACTACTGAATTAAGTTTCCATGACAATAATACCCTCGTTCTGAGCAGATATTTCGGACATCAATATATCATAGTTTTGTATGGATGTTTTTTTTATCAAAGTAGAATTAAATGTCAACCACTACAAGATTAATAATACAAAATACATTTGTAAGGTACTTTTCGGTCAGTGACCACTTGAAACATATGTTTAACATATGTTCAATGGATATCACTTTATCTTATGATTGACATTATTTAATTTATATATCATTTTGATCTTTATGCGGATTCAAAAACACATGTTAGTGATGACGCGAAAAGTATATCATTACAAATGAGTATTTGTTGATATTCTAACACATGTGTCGCACAGACATAACGGAACTATACATCTTGTTTTAAAAGAGAACATTGACTTTTCTTTATTTGATATGATTTTAAAATCCTGATGTATCAATACAAATATAGAAATGACAGATGTAGTCAAGCTGAGGGTGACATGTGGGGCAAGCATCAAGGAGGTGTCTGTCACGTCAAATTAAAGGGACTTCGTAACATTGTCCAAATCCTCAAAATCCAATTGGAATTCTAACGGTTCACTCATACCTTGTTTTATTCGTATTAACAATAAATACATGGGACAGGTTTCGGTTTTTCAAATTTTCATTTTGTTCAAAAGATATTTACGATTGAAGTGTTCGGATGTACAATTATCTACGGGATCGTTTAAGCCGTGAAGTATAAAGCTCAATGAGTTAGTGAATATCACTTTGCACATCCGCTCATTTCTCGGCCAAATAACATCCAATTAACGTGAAATTTGCACACATACTTTCTGGACATATCAGATCACACTAATACACATTTTATTAACCACACATCAACAAAGTTACTAGATCCCTTTAACTCTTGTTTATTTCGATGTTTTATGATGACATCGCTACACAATAAATCGCCACAAAATAAATCTAGACATATAATGAAGCAAAGACAGCAGCAAATTATGATTGGAGTATGAGGTTAATGAACGGGGACGATTAGGTTGTCACGGATCGAGGATGTTAAAGCTATGAATCGGAAAATGGCATATTGAACCAAGTTGAGGGAGAGGGGAGAAAACATTAAAGGGCTGTCTGACTAGTCTAATCAAGTCCAGATAATAGAGATGATCATAAAGTATATAGCATCTACAAAGATGATATCAATTAAAATATGGTATTACACGATAGAACGTAATTTTTCATAGATTGTTTATTCTAATCGCTGTATCGTGTTGTCATAGTTACGATGTAATTTTGAAACAAAGAAAACAGCAATTTTCTAGAAAGTGCACTGTGCAAGGACACTGACCTTTTTAATTTCGCGATATTTTTCTATATACGGAAGGTTAGTAACAATTATTTTCTTCTCTTTGTCTGCAAAGATAACATATAATGGCTTTCAAGCATAACAAAATTATGCATAAACATTCATATTTCAAGTTCAACTTCAAGGTAAAGTTCAAGTTAAAGTTCGTTTTATTGTCCAAATAAAGGAAATTTGTTTTGTTACATTCATGTATACAAAATACATATATTTGTAATACAACAACTACAAATTAATAATGTAATATAGCTTGTTTATTAATCATGTATGGTAGGTAGGTATTTTGACTATTTAATATACTTTTAACAACATACGGGGGCATACATCATGGGTCAGATTTATTGATAGTCTAGTCATGAGGCTACATTTAATTATATTTACACATTTTATTAAGTATTTGTTAGATTGCCATAGGATTTTGTTCAAGTGACTACCGGTAGGCCTATCTTCTGATGAGTAAATTTACTTCCGACACACTTCTATAAACATACGGAGGAAGGACAAAATTGCACATATTTTGTGAAAGTCTGTCCTGTCGTAAGACAAACATTTTAAAATGCATCTTCTATGAAGGTCATAACATATTTTTAAAGTAATTTATATGATGATTGTCTTGTTTCTCGATGCAATTTCATAAACATACGGGGGAAGGAAATGTTTTCCCAATAAAAATCAGCCCTGACATTATTCTTTAAATACAAATTTTTCTTAAATTTTGTCTTAAACTTGTAGAAGTTATTAAGCCTTATATACAAGATGAGTATCAAAACCTTCGATACAATTCCGTTAACATACGGAGGATAGGACAAACTAGAAACATATTTTGTGGTAGTCCAGACCTGAGACAAATGACACTTTCTTCCGTGACCATGTTAAACTCCCCTTTCTGCCCATCCGCCTGTTTGTTTGTCTCTCTGTTTGTCTGTCCGTCTGTCGGTAAGTTTGTTTTTCCGCTAATGACCGCATCTTACCATTGTCCATATTATGCGTCATTTGACAACCTCCCCCAGCCTCCCCTATTATGATGCTTGCACTCTCACTGTATGTAGTGGGCGAGAAACTGGAAACAAAATCACTTAAAGGGATAGTTGAGTATTGGTCAAACTTAACTTTAGTAACCAAAACCTGCACCATTACGGTACAAACTAATAGTTATAACTCCACCATGCTCGAAAAGTATACACAATTACAAACGACTAAGTAAAACCCCTGTTATCATTCAAAAAGAGCCGTTACAACTCAAGAGGGCGCTCTCTAAAAAACTCATTGGGTTTAGCCATTTTTCATACAAAATTGTGCATTTGATGTTTTGTTAAAATAATGATTTAATAGAGATATCATCAACAACTTTTTAAAAACCTATTTAGATTTTTTTCAAAGTAGTCTATAAGTATTTTTAATTTTTTTTTTATAAAAAGTCAAAATGTCCCCTGGCCGGGAGACTTTTGTATAAAAAAGTATGTTTATGGATATTTCAGCCGTATCTGAACCGATTTTGATCGAATAAAGTTTATTCTGTCATTAAAATTGTATGTTCTTTCAAATTTGACAGTCAGTTTTTCATTATATCACCAAAAAATATTTTGTGAAGTACCCTCTATACCAAAACTCAACTATCCCTTTAATTTAATGTTGATGATATAGAGTGCAACTATCTGAGTATTGAGTTGCGACAACAATAATTGTCTTAAACATGGGATACTAAAATTTGAAATTTGTTGCTACTCTCTGCATGCTCTGTATAAAAGGAAATTAATCTACACATATTTTTGTTTTTATTTACTACCAAAAACCTAACGCGTGATTATTAACTTGTAGCCTGCTATAGATTTCACAATTCTCATATAATTGATATAAAGGCCCACTACAGGTTCACGTAGGCAATGAGGTAATACAATTCATTAATGTATCGATATTTCATTAATCAATGTCCTGATTTTGTTCTTCCAGTTGGTCAGCAGGGAACCAGTCCGAGTTCTGGGGGACCACCACGGAACAGCTCATGCACTTCAGATTAGGCACCATGAAACCCACGGCAGCCGTCATGAGCATGCACGAGATCCGATCGGATCCGGACAGTGAGCGTCTACCCGAGCAATTCGATGTCCGGGATCAATGGCCCGGTCTGATCCAAGATGTGCAAGATCAGGGCAACTGCGCCAGCTCCTGGGCTATGTCAACAACAGGTAGGACGATCGATCGATTTATTGATTGATTGATTGCTAGCTCCTGGGCTATGTCAACTGCAGGTACGTTTGTGTGTTTATTGATGAGGTGATCGATCCAGGCAGACAACGCCTGCCCGAGCCATTCGATGTCCGGGATCAGCGGCCCGGTCTGATACGGAGGTGCAAGATCAGGGCAACTGTGCTAGCTCCTGGGCTATGTCAACGACAGGTATAGGCTCCGTCGTGTGTTTATTGATTAAATGATTGATTGATTGATTGATTGATTGATTGATTGATTGATTGATTGGTGGCTTGATCGATTTGATTGATTGATTGATCGATAATTGTTTTGGTAAATGAGTTAATTGAGTTTACTATTAATCAATTGTAATCAATAACATCGAATTTCAAATAGTTATGTTCATATTTCCTGTGCCTACATTTTACCTGACACAAGATACTTTAATCATAAGTAGTAAGAACATTCTTACGTAATATTTCTTTTTCAATTTCATTTTGATAACGTTTCTGTCTAAAGCCGTGGCTTCCGACCGTCTGGCCATCCAGTCCAACGGAACCTTCAAGTTGATGAACCTTTCACCTCAACATCTACTGTCATGTAACGTCAAGAGGCAGCAAGGGTGCACCGGAGGACATCTAGACAGGGCATGGTGGTACATGCGAAAACGAGGGTATGTATTCAAAGGTTGTAGTTTTTACCTTCTTTGAAAATCGTTATACTGCATGATTGCCAACAAGTCGCTTGGAATAAATGCTCCCCGGTGAGAGAAAATAGTGCACACGTGTAGTGTGGGAAATATATTGGAGAGGAAGAGACAACAATGTGTAGTTTCGTAATATTACAACATAATATTTCCAAAACATGAAATCATAAATATCTTTCTTGTAAAATATAAAAACGAAATATTACTTGATATTTAACTGTTTATTGTGACTATTAGTGTAAAGGAACTTATTTCGTTTGTTGTTGTTGTTATTGTAATAAGAGAAATTAGCGACAATAGATTTTAAAAACGTCAATTACTTGTTACCTTTTTATCAACAGTGTCGTGACGGAAGACTGCTACCCCTACCTGAGCGGCATGACGTCAGATATGCAAATGAAGAAGGGCACCTGTTACATCAAAGGGCGTGACGAAATACCGCCATACTGCCCTAACCCAACCACGAGAAGCAAACGATACTTCTCCACACCACCGTACAGGATAGCAAATGACGTAAGTATTTCGTACACATTTGAATATGTATTGGCGCCAAAACAGACCAATCAAATGCAAGCATTGTATTCAAATAATAACAATTAAAAAGGGTACGTGCAACATCAAAGGGCGTGACGAAATACCGCCATACTGCCCTAACCCAACTACTAGAAGCAAACGATACTTCGCCACACCGTCATACAGGATAGCAAATGACGTCAGTATTTCATACACATTTGAATAGTTATTGGCGCCAAAACACACCAATCAAATGCAAGCATTGCATTTCAATTGTGTTACTGTACACCAATTTTCTATGCCAATCCTACAATCACAAGACTGGGGTGTCAATGTTCGATCAACTTTCCTCGTTCGATTTTATAATTTTGTTTTTGCTTAGAATTCACCGAAGTTGTTGCTCTAATTCAACGTTTTTTAAAATACTTTTTTGGGGTGTAAAGCAGCAATTTCTTGTATAGTTTTTGTTTCCCTTTGAAAAAAAAGGTCTGCTCAATGCATACACATTATATGGAGAAGAGAAAAGGTGGTAACCGCTGGACCAAGATTACAAGATAAACATTTGTGAGGATTATCGTGAAACTTGAATTCTCGACTACGAAGAAAATGAAATTGAACATTCCGGAAAATTACATGTTTTTATGTTATTCCAAATTCCACCCATATTTTCCCACATAATTTCACGTATAGTCATGAGGGTTCATTCTGAGAACGAATATTGCAAAACATCACACTTCGGGGGGTCTTCTGCAGTGTGTCAGTTGTATGTGGAAGAAGTCAAATCTTTTAGCTTTTCAGTCATTACGACCCCTATTTTTAAGCAGAAAGTGCAATTCAACGAGGAAAAAATAAGACGTAATCATCGATCACAATTAATGTCACAGCTATGACTTAATTCCCCCTGCGCATGGCTGTTGGGGTGTAGTGGAATTCAATAAGTTGTTTATCAAAGTGAAAAATTAAGTTACGCCTCTGGTTATCATCATTATGATGATGTTATAGGAGCAAACAGTCTGCTTAGTGGCCAACAAGGGTAAGCCGGGTAAAAGTTAGACAGAAAAATCCACCTCGTTATGGGATGTCCTTTAATATTATGACGTCATACTATCCACCCCATACGGTGAAAGAACCCTCCAAACATTGGCTGATTTTTCGGACTACAGGTGAAAGTGATTCATTGACTTTGTAAAGTTTAACCAAAATCACTTGGAGCTTTCGAACTTCCTTGTTGCTTAGCTTATGCTAACTTAAACATGAAATGCGTTTTGATTTTTGAAAGGTCTTCCTAATTATGGAGAATTTGAAAGCGTCTTTAGACACTTTCGACCGTAGTGCAGAGTATCCGAATTCGGGATAAAATCAGACATCGATGCATGTATACGCTTTTCTCGTGAGGTAAATTCTTTACTCTTTTTCGATGAAATTCTCGCGTGTCATTCTCAAGAATCCTACCTTGATATTGTAATTTGATCGAAGTCTCAAATATCACTTTTAGGAGCTTTTACGATACTAGGACATATTATCAAATAAGGTTTCTTGATAATGTGCCAAAGTAAGCAATAGTAATTTCTGGAGTTGATGCCCATTTACTTTGTTGTAGAACGCCAAGATAGCTTTCAGATGTCAGAGATGAAACGCATAATTAAAACGTTTACTGAATTAGTTTATGATACGGTTGTTAGCTCCCCAACTATTGATGAAATAAACCAACGTCTGACGAGTCATTGTGAATAAAGCCGCAATTATTGTACCCCAAGGGCATCATAGCTAATTTGTGTTCATTTTTTTTCTCCAAAGATTGGAATCCCCACTAATATTGTCAACAATTTCTTAACAAAATTGTTATAATTATAACCATAATTGTGCAGCGTCTCCAGTATGAACATTTCATGTATTCTATAGTTCTTTCGGTTCAAACTTCGAGTGGGGTATAATTAGTGTAGATGGCCACATAAATTAATTGTTAACATATGTTGTATTTTAGCAGCCCAACAGGATTTGAATTCCCGCGGTTAAAATACTAATCCTTCACTTTGGGTTAGCTTCCCGCCGCTAATCTCAATCGAATATCGTAAGATACTTATAGTTATGTTCTGGTAGAGATTTCATCATGGCATCCCATGCCAACCACCGATTTACGTTGCAATTTTGTACTCTTGAATTTAGGCTATAATATTGATTGTATTCTCCTAGTACAATCCATGCTTGTTCGAATGATGGAATTGTTCCTGAGTGGTTACGACAATCAAAAAAACAAATGATAATAAAATAACATCTATTAAAGAAAAATGAACATGAAAATTGGCAATTCCATGACTTCAACGTTACTGTTCACCATGTTTACATAACGCTAGCCGTATACTAGTAAAATGGGCTAGCATTATCCACTCATTCGATTCCATGATCATGGTGATCCCGACACGATTTGAATTACCGCGGTTCAACAGCAACCTTGCCGCAAGGATTGTACTCCCCACCCGCAACGCAGTGGTATTTAGTTGGAAAGTACAACGCATCCACTGCTTTATTGACGCAACTTACCCGAAGGCGGTATTATAATTATTACATGCATCATAATTATGCGAACTCATGAAGAAGAAAAAACAAGATCTAGACATAATAGCGTACATTACAGAATTTGTTTGTGATTACAAAATTAATGATAATGAACAGATGAAGAAATTGATGAAATGGATTGTCAGAATAGGGATTGAGTATAATGATGACGATGACGATGACGACAGTGAGAATGAAACTGACAACGGTAAGGGTGCTGATGCTTATGTATATGATAACCATGATAACGATAATGAACATTGACTCGTCATCATCGGCCACTTCTTAATATTTATTTTCTTCTATCAATACCATTTTATTCATCATCATCATCATCATCATCATCATCATCATCATCATCATCATCATCATTATCATCATCGCAAAATCTATTTGAATAACGGTGAGAGCTGATTTATAATAACAACAACAATTATTGTGGTGAAGAGGCCAGACTTATAATACCATCACAGTTGCTGAACACATCTGTGACTGACGAATTTGAATTGTACTTGACGATAATGTGTGACAAATTAGTAAATTGAATGGACTTTTTTTGTGAAATTGGTCGACAATAGACGAAATTGAAGATAGCATTGACACATTCTCGGCCTCTCGGGACGAAATTGAAGTACAAATTTATAAAAAATCGAATGAGAAAAGTGTTAAAATGGATGGGAAAACCTATATTATACCAGAATAAGCGTACATGTATTACTGAGCATCTCAATTACCCACTCCCGAAGCGACGCCACTGACCATCATGGTGTGAAATTGAAGGTCCCTAAAATGTTTTGGCGCGAATGAATTCGGGAAAGTATTTGCACTTTCACGTTGTTGGTTTCGGTCGGGCGACGTCGTGCTGTTTCGGCGATTGAGTAATCTGTATAAAGTCACGCCCGAATAGCATTATAACGCAGACGACTTAATCAAGTTCCAGTCTCTATATAGTTTAAAGGGGACCACCATGTTTATTTTGTTAGTAACAAAAATAAAATTGAATTGAAATGTACCATCTCTTTAAGTGTCGACCAACTGAAGTGGGTAGAATAGGATTATGCTTCAATCAGAGCTCGATTTCGCCTTTCTGATTCAATCGACCTTGGTCCACATACCGACATTTTCTACTAACAAGGTGAACCCCATGCATAAGTCAGCATGCAAGTAATATAATATCTACATGTATAAAGCAAATGCGTGGCAACACCTCTCTGTGAAATAGAAACACGTTTTGTAATTAGCTGAAACCCGATACATTTGTTTTCTTTATGACCCGAGCAAAGAAAATTGGGCTTCACCTGGATTTGAACCTTAGATCTTCAGATTACTAAGCCAGGTATGTGCTATAAGTACCATCGAGCCTCAAAAACAGTTCTTGTATTGCGGTCTTTCTCATGTAACCATTGTCAATGCTCATGCTCATCTTAAAGGGATCTAGTAACTTTGTTGACATGTGCAAAAAGTGATGAGTGGTTGATCTAATGTGTATTTTTGTGATCTCATATGTCCACTTAGAAATAAGTGAAAGTTTCACGTCAAATGGATGTTATATGGCCGGATAATGAGCGAAAATGCAAAGTGATATTCAGTAATCATTGCACTGACTTTGTACACGGTTATAACTTTCCAGTGGATAATTAAAAATCCGAACACTTCAATCGTAAATATCTTTTTAACGAAAGGGAAATTTGAACCGCTATATTTCTGAGTATTTTTTTTTATTGGACAATGTTAACTTAAAGGGATCTAGCCCTTTAAGTTATTAACCTGACACAAATGACAAACCCAATGATATCTTTGGTCCATGGCGATGTATGACTTGAAGAATTGTAACTTGATCAATAACCGACCACATTTTGCTAACATTATATCACATTCTGACTCAATTTGAATCTTTATCAAACATAATTCGTTCTTTTTTTATTCATGGGGCGTCAGATTGCAAGCCCTATACAAAATGAGCTGTCAAATGGAATTAGCAATGATTGAAATAATATTCCTCTACGATGGCAGATTATCGCTTCCACATCACAGTTACAATTATTCCGTGTATCGGACTGTTCTTCAAAAATTGTAGCACACAATTATGTACCGACCAATCAAAGCATCGTGGTTGTTTGACCACTTATTAAACAATTCCCGGTGTTTCGCTATTTGTTGCTGTATATTATCTTACAGTGATAATGTTTTTAAATAATTTGTAGTAAAACGAGGACATCCTTAAATTGGCAATTGATTTTAAACTTTTGAAATTTACCCCTTAATTGAATGTGACCCGAGACCCCGAGTTATACACGTACTGTGTTAACGCAGGATTTTATCATAATCCATGCGTGAACATTCCACTGCGTACAGAACGGGAACGTGTACTAGTTTTGGGTGAACGAATATGCATCGAGTATAAATTATCATTTTCCCCCCTAATCATTAACAAAAAAAGTTATATGTAATTATGTGACTGCTGATTCATTATTTTACTAACAGGTCATTGCTTTGCAAAACCATCTACGTATGTTCCCCTTAATAAGAATTATTATAATAACCACACCTTTTTTGCAAATAAGGGAGACGAAGTTCAAACCTAGCGCTTAAAAAAAAAACACACACACACGAAAAAACAGCGCAGAATATGGGCTAGGAAATCGAAAGAAAGTGGCAAAAACTTGAGTTATTCAGTTTTGCAATTATTTGTGTTTGTCTTATGAAATAATATAAGGCTTTCGTTTTTTTAACATTTATATGAACGCTCAGTGGTATAGCGAAGGGGGGGCCTTGGGGCTCCTGGGCCGGAGCCCCGTTCTCCCCACCCCCCCCCCCCCCCCGTTCTCCCCACCCTGTTTCCCCCCTGTTCCTTGCTTGCTAGCATGTGGTTTGATTTTGGGGCTTTGAATAGCCAAAAATCCAGAAGCTTCCGGGGGCTCCGTCCCCTTGGACCCCATCCGAATATTGTAGCTGGTTTGGAAATATGACCGCGAAGCTTAACTTTTCTTATAAGTACCAAACAATAGAAAGGACGTGCTGACACTAATTTCTTCAGACACCGAAATCCACAGGTGACCAAATTTGACACGGACAAAATAGCATACATTATAATTACCGTGGCGCATCAGGGTTTCATAAACTGGAAAGGAAATAGTTCAATCTAACAAGCGATGTAAATATGTCATATGAGAAGGATGAATCTTCTACTTCTAGAGTTAATTCGTCTGGTTTCGAAATATGACCGCAAAGCTTTATATTTCGTGTATACCAGATGAACGAAAGGCATGCTGCCATTAATTCCTTAAGAACATGACGATCAGCAGGTGTCAAAATGCGATTATCATCCAGTGGTTAACTTAATATTGGCGGAGCTATAGTGGGGACACAAACGTAGACAACGGGATGATGTGCCCTCCTACCGCCCCTCCCAAAAATTCCAATGACGACAAGAAAATG
Source organism: Echinarachnius parma (assembly GCA_037951105.1). Classification (NCBI taxonomy): domain Eukaryota; kingdom Metazoa; phylum Echinodermata; class Echinoidea; order Clypeasteroida; family Echinarachniidae; genus Echinarachnius; species Echinarachnius parma. The sequence goes on along the minus strand of JBAMJV010006831.1, from coordinate 13,823 downwards.
ATGATGATGATCATGACGGCGATGGTGGTGGTGATGATGATGGTACTGATGATGGTGATGATAATAATGACGATGATGATGATGATAATGGTGATGACGACGAATGACGAGAGGGAAGGGGACGAGGAAGAGGAGGAGAAGGATTATGAAGATGATGATGATGATGACGATGATGAAGATGATGATGTGACGTAAACGAGAAGTAATTGAGGACTGCCTGATCTGAAACAGTTGAGCATTTTATTTAATAGTAGAGTATTAGTTTTATCTTGTTCTCCGGGCATCGAGGAGTCAGAAACATCCCCCCCCCCCCCCTCCTCGAAGGTGACACTGTGTGTCACCCCATCGTATTGAACTCCTTGTTCTGGTTCACTCTTTATAGCCCGGTCACATATCAACGGATTGCGCAAACGGATGTCAAACGGAGAGCTAAATTTTCCATCCGTTCTATACGTTGCTTGTCCGTTCCTTGTCCAGTGATGTACGTTGTTCTATATTTTGTACATGAAGCAATGGAGACGACTTTCATCACCGGATAATTTAATTTCGCAAATTGTCTATTCGTTGGGCATACGTTTCCGATATCCGTTGATATCTGACCGGACCATTAGCTAAGGTATGTGTTTCACGTCTCCTTTTCGGAATCAAATCGATTGCAATAGCACAAATTGTGCACGTTCCATAATTTTGAGGAAAACATTTTCTTTTCACAGCATGATGTCAAGACGGAGACTGAAACCCCTTAAATTAAGCTTCAATTATGTGATTGCTGTACTTAGAAGATCATAATTGATAATGAGTGACATTTTGCCCCCTACTCCCCCGTATATAAACCAAATTAATAACTTAGACAGAAAAGAACATAGTTCTTATTTTTTATCCCGGGCATTCCTCTAGCACAATAACCACCTTTGTCCCATCTCTTTCTCGTTCTACGTAACAGGTAAATTTGTTTTAAAACAATTTTCAACCAAAAATTATAATGAAAAGAAAATATGGGTCAACCTATAATTTTCTTTTTGAAGTTATATCACGAATTCAAAAATTTGTTTGTGTGTGTGCATCATATCTCTTTTGCCAATTTTCAGTACACAGGTCACTGAAGTTCTTGCTACAGCTATTTATGCCAGAATTATTTGTTTCTGAAGATAATGTCTTCCCGTAATCATGGTCATGACTGTATGATTTTGTAACTACAGTGGTCTTCAAAATAATGCTGAATCTGTGTACTTTGTGTGTGATTTATCTATTTTGTTTCAGTAAACAGGTCACTGAAGTTCTTGCTACAGCCATTTATGTCAAAGTGATTTGTTTCAGAAGATAATGTCTTACCGTAATCATGGTCATGACTATATGATGTTGTAACTATCAATGTTCTTCGAAATAATGCTTAATCTTTATTTATCATTTTACTTTTTATTTCGACCAACAGGAGGAGCAAATAATGGCGGAAATATATCAGAATGGCCCAGTACAAGGTAATTGCATCTGACTTAGTTTTTTACTTCGACTTCAGTTACATTTTGTGAAAAGATAACGGTAACAAAATACAGATTTACTTAGTTATTAGTGTGCGACAGTTGACATTGACGTGGATGTTTTGAGTAAAGATTACCTTTTTTCTCATTGAAAATTGATACTTTAAGAAAAGCGACCTTTCTTAATCAGAATATGTATGATAAAGCTATATGTTATAAAACATTTACTAATGTATATTTTATTTATTTCAATTGTAACTGGGTACGATGTCTATAAATGGTGCACAAGTGTTGTACTTCTATTCATTTAATCACGGTCTGTTCAATTCATAACCGCTCTAAGCTACAAACTGTTTTTCAGCATGCAGGGCCGCGTCCATCTTCTTTTGTTAACCCTTTTTTCTTACTCTTCATCTATTTCTTACAGCCGTCTTCAACGTCAAGAGAGACTTCTTCATGTACAGCGGGGGCGTCTACCGCCACGTCCCCATGGACCCCAACCCCTCGGCCGCCGAGGTCATCTTCACCGGCAACACCGCCAGCATCCAGGGCGACGCCGTGTTCGACGGCGGCAACGTTAACGAAGACGAAGGAGGGTGGCACTCCGTCCGGATACTCGGGTGGGGCGTGGATAGATCGTACCCCAATCGACCGCTGAAATATTGGGTAAGTTAAAACGTGTTTTCCCTGCCGGAAAGAACACACTCATCCACAGTGTGAAGACACTGTGTATCACAGTGTGGACCACAATGTAAACTTTGAGCGTTTACACAGCGTGAAAACCAACTCACACTGTGAACACACTGTGAACACACTGTGAGGGAACTATCGCCACATGTGAAATCGCCTGCGTTCACAGTGTGTAAAAAAAAGTGTGAATACACTGTGTATCTCAGCAATTTCACAGTATGTTCGCAGTGTGTTCACAGTGTGAGTTGGCTTTCACACTAGAATTTAACATTGTGGTCCACACTGTGAAACACAGTGTGTCCACACTGTGTTCACACTGCGGATGAGTGTGTTCGATCTTTCCGGCAGGGTTATCTGTTAAGATTCTGGGGTGGGGCGTGATAGATCGTATCCAAATCTACCACTGAAATACTGGGTAAATCAAAAACACGTTAAAGGGATCTAATAACTATGATGACATATATTTCAAAACTAACAACGGGTTTATAAAATGCATATTTCTGTCATCTGATACTTATATCCACTGTGAGATGTGTGAAGATTCAATGTTATGTGAATATAACGTAGCCAAGTAATTGGAACAACCGTTTGAACATTGAAACAACCAAAGCTGGATTCATATAGATAGTAGTAAGATGAAAACAATCAGGTATGAAATAACAACTATTAACGCAAATGAGTTTATTCGATTTAAAGAAAGTTATCTAGATTCTATTCTTACATTGTATAAATGCCGTATGTTTTCCTTGTTAAAATTAAATAAATACATGAAATGAATTGAAATTACATTTTGTGGGTGTATATTATATTATTATGTTTTTTTCTTCACTTTCTCCATTTTTTCTGCAGCTATGTGCGAATTCATGGGGCAAGGGGTGGGGCGAGAACGGTCTATTCCGCGTGATTCGAGGGGAGAACGAGTGCCAGATCGAAAGTTTCGTCGTCGGCGTTTGGGCCAAGGTCGACTCCCATATGATGAACCCGTACAAGTCCAACAACGTCATTTAAAGGAACACCGTCGTCATATCGGAGAGGGCGCTTTTCAGGTGGCGCAAATTCTTCAAAGAACTCACAGAAGGACGTCGTGTTAAAGGGACAGCGTGGTTGCGCGTGGCGGGCGCTTTGCACAAAGCTAGCTCACAGGGAGAATCCATGTTATACTATACGTTGCGCGTTCTGTGGCACTATATGCTACAGAGTTGCTAACATAGCTACGCAACAGAATTGGCGTAAGCTTCGTGCTCAAGCATGATTCTGCCTGGCTCGAAAAACATGGCGCTGCTCTGGGCGTATTTTGGAATTTGACGACGGGGTGACTTTAATACGAACGCCACGCAGTCTTTAACTCATATACATACTACTTATATGAACGTTGCTATGTGGGTGAGTTTCGTGCTCAGCTCGCGCACGATTCTACCTGGGTATGAGCACATGGCGCTACAGCTCTGTGCGAGTTTCCGAAACGCCCTCTCCAGCTGACGATGTTGTCCCTTTAACTCTATACGTGTCGAGTATACATCGACTGTAGTTCTGCGTATGCCTTCGGCCATATAGATCTGCGCCATAGGCGCTATATCGGTTAAAGGCACCAGATCGTCAACCCTTTATGTGCTATATTCGCCGCTTGGCCGACGGAATTTGACGATTGCGTCGTTCGCCTTTCTGCATAATCACCTAACTCTTTACGTATTGCTGTATGGGAACCTGGTGACGTGTGTATTAACTCTATACTTATGGGAATGGCGTGATCCAGTACGTAATGGGTTTAAAACTATATACCATTGTGTGGTATCTCAAAATGGCTAATGTACGTAGGAATTATGATGAAAGCACATACATGTGGGTTAGAAACTTTGCTAGACATGAAATAGATGATTTCTGACGCAAGACGGCGCTGTTACAGGAGTTCCAGCAGAGTCGTATATGAGCTCTCTATCAACTCGCTCTGGGGACTTCGTGCAGAGGCTCCGAGTTTGTGAGGAATACCTTCCTACATGTACTGTAGAAGTACTCAAAGATCTTCTCAACATTCTAAATTGTGCATCGGGCTCACCCAAGGGACTTTCTTATATCAACGACTGGATTAAATCACTTGACGCGTGCATTTCATTCAACCATTAACAGGTTATTCGACGGGGGAGGTCATAATTATTTCCTTCAAGATAATTATACATGGTATAGATGATCTTTTTGCTAAATGTGTGACATGAAGACAATTATTTGTATGATTAACTATTGTGTTGTATACGTCTACTAACAGATGGAAAACTTCAGTGCATGAAAGGACCACTAGAGGATCAATGTAATTTGGTCGAGTCGAAGAAAGTTACTAGATCCCAAGTATGAGTACAGCGGTTGGGAATGACTCGACACTCTCGATCAATCAGTTGAAAACATGCACGCTGCCGACCGTGCTAATTTTCATTACCGTTTTATGGTGCTTTTATAGTTCCTTCCATTGTTGACAGATGTATTCCGAAATCGATGACATATTTTCATTTAAACATTATTATAATAAACATCGAGATGATATCAGTTAAAATAGAGGTGCGTTAATTAACAAAATATTCTTGAAATAAACTTTCAGTATGGTATAGACAGGTCGCTCCATTCTGACAGGGATATCTTCACTCGGAAGGAGTTACACATAATTACAAAAGCAATAATATACGTTACTTTTTCCCGTCCATTTTCAAACATGTGACATTCGTTTTTATAAAATTTTTACTTCAATTTCGTCCAGAGAAGCATACTGTTTTCCATCGTGCCAACTTCAATTTCTTCTTTGGTCGATCAATTTCACAAAAAGTCCACACATTTTTAGTAATTTCTCACACATTTTTTGTCAATTACAATTCATATCAAGTTTGTCGGCCACAGTTGCTGAACACATCTGTAACCGACGAATTTGAATCGTAATTGACGATAATGTGTGACCTACAACTTCATTAAGTGGACTTTTTGTGAAATGATCGAGCAAAGACAAAATTGAGGATGAGGAAATTTAAGTATTTTTTAAAAATAAAATTGAATTAAAATAGTTTGAACATGAACGGGAAAACCTATAATTAATTCAATTTGCTATAATTATGTGACAGAGGTAAAACACAGGTCAAGGATTGTTCACATTTTTATAAATCCTCTTCTATAATGATTTTTCTTGTACATCAAGGTAGTGAAATACTTAGATTGTGTGATCTTTCTCTTGTGCATAGTTTCTTGATGAAAATAAAGTAGTTTGTTGCTTTAGTCATGTTCTTATAAGAGAGGTAATCACCAACAGCTGCAGTAAGCTACACATGAAGTAATAATTATCACAAATTAATGTTTTTTGCACTAAATTCTAAAGAGATAGCCGGAAGAGAAACTAAGGTGAATATGACATGGATATTTTTTCTTTTCGTATTCCACCTTTAAGTGGAAGGGAATTAAGGGCGGTGGTGATTGGGAACCCCCTGAACTGCCCTTAACAGTTCGAACACTGAAATACATGAAATAGATACATGTTTTCATATCAATTATAAATGTCGTTTTTTTTAATAATGCATTACTTTAAAATATGAGGTGCGCAATTTATCGGCTGAATACAATTTAATCCTGCGTTTTTAGTTGTAAAAAAATATAGAAATTGTCTGCGTATTTAGGTATAACAAAATGTCAAACCCTAGTCTCATATCCATGTACCACTTGAAACCGAAATATTACAAGAAAGGAAATAAGTTACTTATCGTGGTTATGATTATGCAGTATTTTTGTCTTTCCAATGTGTGTCTCTGTTATTGACTCTTATATTAACAGGCTGGAATAATCTGTAGTTAACTGAGTTTCTATAATATGCTGTGCCTAATACTTAAAAATATTTGTTTCAGTGATCGATGAATGTTTATGTAGATAGGAATCATATGTACTTCATTATAATATCATTATTTATGTAGCACACTACACATAATCCGACTAGATCCGATCCGATCCGACGAACAATTTACGGATCTGAACTATACTACATGCATTACATATGCACGCCATTTTTAAGTTCAGATACGTAGTTGTCTGTCGGATCGCATGTGGATCGTGAACCAGTAGTGTGCGGCGGGCTTAATTTTCATTTGACTGTGACTAAATTAATTAGTTATCATGTTATGTGGTATATATCATTCGTATTTATAACTTTATAGTAATGTGTAAATATATACATGTATACTTTTTGGTTTGTAACTGTTTTTGTCTTATTTCAAGATTGACTTTGTATAGATATTTTTCATTAATTGTAGATAGACATTATTTTTCATATTTTCATACGTATTAAGTGATACAAGTTTGGTATATATAACTGGGGCCATATTATAACTAACTGCATATAATTATTTCTTGCGTGGGGAAAGTGGAAACGTTGGATTTTGTTCACATTCATAAAGGGGAACAATGCATGGTCATTTCACCAAAAAGAAGTATTATTTGTTGCAAATCACAAACAAAACAAGTTGAAGGTAATACAGACCGTACAATTTTATGTCATTACGCGCGTTTTCCGAATGTTTGTTATTCTGAAGGTTCGTTAATGTTCGTGTATCTAAAAAATAATAATGGGTTCATTTTCCGGGGAGATAGTTAATTTGAAAACAAAATTAGTTAATTTTCTGGAGGTATAGCTGTCATTCCAGAAGTTCATGATTTCGAATAGCAGGAAGGGTTTGTTATTCCGAAAGATGGTCAATTCGAAGAAAAAAAAAGAGTAGAATAACCGGATATGGAAACATATTTTTACCAATCAACCTGTTCATATAATGTCGACTGTCATTTTCCAAAGCTTTTTTTCTTCTTCAATTGTTAATACCTCATGATTACTGTTTTAACCATGGCTGCAGTAAGATAACATAAAGCCCGGCGCAGACAGAGCCGACTCGGCCCGATGCGACTGGTTTCAGTCAGGCTAGAGTCAGTTTCGCCCAGTCGGAGCCGATTCAACATGTCGAATCGGCCTCGAATGACCTCCGACTGGCTCTTGACTGGCAAAACCGGAGTCCTGAGGCAACGCATTCTGAGTTAATCGGGCTGAAAACCAGTCGGATCGGGTCGAGTCGGCTCTGTCTGCGCCGGGCTTTAGATGTACATCATTATTTTCTTTGACAGTGTGTGTATGATTCGCGTATGATATTACATTGTATATACGCGACATCAATGTGTGAGCCTTTCTTGCTTATGCGAAATATATGCAAATTACATAGCATTTTGTATCCGACTAGTTAGAGTCACCTTTTCAGCATTTAACCCTAAACAAAATTATACGGTTATAATATTTCAATATCCTATTATTTACGTTATTTTCCGAGTAGTCCTGACATAATCATATATATGCCCCTTTTCACATTTCGGTTGTTTTATCTTGATAATAGTTCATAATGATATTTATATGGCTCTGGGTATGCGGAGCTACATAATATACGGATGACATTTTAATGTAAATTAAGGGAAAATTAGAATACAACCATTAACAAGGTGTGAAGCCGAAATAACATATTGTGAGATATATTTATGCACATTCTTATAATAATTCTTAAAATGTATGAGGTATATCTACATTAACATTTTTAAATATTATACGATGAATAATTTAAATAGCGTAACGGTTCTCAAATCGTGTTAGGTCATTGTGATCTATTTCATTTACCCCGATAATCCAAGTTTCTCTATAAATGCCCCAAATCCATATAAGTTGATACTTTTGGCATTCGTTTTGCGTTTACTCCATCCTTATTATAGAAGAAAATGTTCCTTATTAAATCCTGCATTTCTAAGGCTTTATTAATCGTTTCTTCGGCACAACAAATATGTATTGCCAGAAACATAAATTATTATCATTATACAGTTGTCAGTCATAATTCCAATTTATTTGAAACATTTTTAAAAACAATTATTTAACTTATTGGTTGCCATAATTCTGTAACGATTCATACTTATTTACCAACTTCTTTTTTTGGTCCATATATAAAAAAAAAAAAAATTCTGTGTTCATACTGGATTAAAATTGTGTGGTAAGGAAAAGAAATATGATGTTTGGTAATAAACATTTTTAAAGAAAACGTACTAATATTGTATTCTGATTTTTACTTGGCTGTGTTTATCAACATAATAATTGTAGTGGGACAGAGCGTGAGAGATTAAGGGGGATCTAGTAACTTTGTTGACAAATGCAAAAAGTGATGAGTGATTAATAAAATGTATATTGGAGTGATATGATATGTCCACAAAGTAATGTGTGAAAATTTCACGTTGATTGGATGTTTTCTGGCTGAGATATGAGCAAAAATGCAAAGTGATATTCACTAACTCATTGCACTTACTTTGTACACGGCATGAAATTATCCCGTAGACAATTTCATATCTGAACACTTCAATCGTAAACATCTTTTGAACGAAATGGAAATTCAAAAAACAGAAACCTGCCCCGTGCTTTTATTGTTGATATGAATATGATAAGTTATGAGAGATCAATAGAGTTCCAAGTAAGTTTTGAGGATTTGGACAATGTTACTAAGTCCCTTTAAAGGGACAGTCCCTCTTTTACAAAACGTCTGAACAGTTTCCAGTTGACGGATGGGGATGAATGAAACACACACAAACAAATCAGATCGAACAGCCCTATAATTTGGATTCTATGAATGAAAAACGAATGCGTCCCTCCATCAAACTATATATCGGTCAATAAAGGAGTTTAACTGATTTAGCATAATATTACAACTATATTGTACTTATTCTTGTAAAGGTATTGTGAAGCCGACATTTGTAAAGGTATGTAACGGAAAAAAATCTCAAAAATGAAGAATATGTAATTACATGTAGTCAGTTTAAGCGAGGTTTGGTTATTTTGCCTAGTGTGCGGTCATGCTATTCTTATGTGTGCGCGGGTCACGTAGCTAGCGCGGGTCACGCATCGCGTTGTGGTACTTCTTGGAATCAGTGTACGAACTTCCTCACTGGGTGAATATACGTATAATGCACAATTGTTTGTTGGACGACGGTTTATTAGTTTTAGGTCTATAACTCCAAACTCGAAAAAGAGATTTCAAGCCCTAATTTTTTCAGGCATGCTATTAAATGACATTTTCTTTCATATAAGACAATAACCTCGCAACTTTTGAAATTTGGCTTGCAAAAGAGGGAATGTCCCTTTAAGGGGAATATGAGATGGATAGAGTGAGAAAGAGGGAGGGACATGATAGGAAAGGAGTGAGGGGGGAAGAGGGAGAGGGGGATAGGAGGGTTTCTTCTTTCGTATCCATCATCTAATCCATCATCTCATCAAATGTTTGGTCGGGATTCGGCACAACTCACAGCCTTCCCGTTGGCTGCCATACGGTCTTGAAAGTAGTCCAGATTCTGGATGTGTTTTTAAGGGGAATATGAGATGGATAGAGTGAGAAAGAGGGAGGGACATGATAGGAAAGGAGTGAGGGGGGAAGAGGGAGCGGGGGATAGGAGGGTTTCTTCTTTCGTATACATCATCTAATCCATCATCTCATCAAACGTTTGGTCGGGATTAGGGATTGGCTGCAATACGGTCTTGAAAGTAGTCCAGATTCTGGATGTGTTTTTAAGACCATGCACTGAGACCATGCACTCAACGCGCGCTATACCAAGCAGCGATAATTCGTGCACCTGCCCAAAACACCAGTTCCAGTATGTATACCATACGCCATCATGCGATAATATTATGTCCAATCTTTATCGGCTGCTAGGTATTTTTTATATCGATTCTGCTAGTGCGTATAGATCTATGACAAAAGGAAGGCCGTCCAGGTAGTGGACTATCTTGAAAGCAACACTGCAGCTCCTCAAGGACTGGGCATCGGAGAAGGTGTGGCATCGTTTGGTGGGAGGGGGTGGTGTCACATTCACAGCTGATGTCGTCATCATGTGTATCCCCATTCCTTCGTGTTCTTTGTACAATAGTCCCATCTCGGGTCGTAACCTATTGAGGGACTTCCAATCAATCAATCAATCAATCAATCAATCAATCAATCAATCAATCAATCAATCAATCAATCAATCAATCAATCAATCAATCAATCAACCAACCAATCAGTCAATCAATCAATCAATCAATCAATCAGTCAATCGATAAATCAATTACGTTCTTTGACACCGAGTAAATTAACAAAATACATACAATGCTGTGTAGTACAATATGAAATGTTTAATAATAATACTAATGGTGGCTACAATTAATATTATATAGTTGCAATTGCAAGTGAAATGCATAATATTAAATTGTTGCATTTTCACAATACATCTAGAATACACGACGAATTTGAATGGGACATTCTTGAAATCGATTGAACAATGACAAATTCGAACATTACATAGCATGCTCGATCGCCAGGTGGGACAAATTTCATTGCAAAATTAAGAAATAGAATGACCAAATTTTAAAGTTGATTGGTCATTGACCAAATTGAATGATAAATTACTAAATAGAATTTACCAATTGTACGCTCAGGACTTCTCGAGAAATAAATTGAAGTTAAAAATGAATGAATTTCGTAAACTTTTCATTCGTATTGATAAGATGGTCATATTGTTTGTTTGTATTTCCATTTAAAAACATCAACATCAAAACAATACAGGAAGATTCAAATACACAAATAAAGCAATATCACAAGTCGTACATAAATTAGCAAGAATATTTGTTAGATTAAAACAGATCACAAGTGATAACATATATAATAAACATCACGACTGGATAACCCATATTCATGCCCTACTGCTGTTCTTCCACGGGGAACAGATAAATGGCAAGAGTGAGAAATAGATACCAGAATAACCAACATAAAAAAAACAAAAAAACAACACACAATTACAATATCTCTGGAACAATAACAAATTTAAATCACTAAACAAAAACGTATACACGATGAACGAATACCGTCAACTGTATAATAACGGGTGCGTTGCCAATTTGAGTCACTCATATAAATAAATGGATATTTTCAAAGAGCCATAGTTTTCTTATTTCTTGACCGATTGTGCTCAATTTTTCAGGGACTATTCATTCTATTTAGTGTCTTATAGTGCATACAACAATTTGTCCGAGTTTCATTGTCCTTTAAACTTCACACGTGGTCATTCAAATTACAGTGATTTTCATTCAAAGTCGCCCAAGACCGTAAAACCTATATTTTAAAATGGATATTTGTTTGTACAGTATCGTTGAAAATAAATTGGTTTTACGAGATGTACTGTTGTTTAAAGCACATTCTTGCGTATTTGTGTTCATAATTATCTATCATAATTATGTTGTCTAGCCCGCCAGTGTAAATAATTTCACCCCCTCATCACGTAAAATTAACGATGCCCATTCATAATGCTATGAATATTATTGTTATTTTACCAATGTACCATGACCAGTGTTGGTCTCCGGACCTTTGTATCATGTTATTCATACCGGAAATAAATAAATAAATAAATAAATACAAATAATATGAAGATACACAAATTCTCATTCTTAGCTGCCGTTGTGAACAAAAATGATTGTTTTGTAGCAAAAAACTGTGTGGTAGCACACCCCGTCCCCAACTAATTTTGTTTACAAAAAACCAATATATAAACATATAAGGGTAACCATTCTTTTAAAATAAAGAAATACAAGGATTGTTCCCCAATAATGCACGAGCCCCCCCCCCCCCCCCCCCCCCACCCTACCGTCAATCGGTCAATGTGTATGTACATAATTGGTTATATCCAGTTTGATGCATAATTACGTTTTATATTTTAAAAAACGAATTCCGAGAAAATGCCGTACAATATACGTGTAAATAATCATATAAATTATTATTCACCATACAGTTGCCTGTATATTTGGGTATTTGGTTGGAATATGCCGTGAAAGTGCATGTGTAATGAATACCTTGAATACACGTGTTTGATTATGAATGTTATATATGTTACAGTGCACAGCTGTACTTGCATTATTTACACAAGACAAACAAAACCAGGAAATTAAAATTTATAATCACTCTGATTTCACCAAACGTACTGGAGACACACAATGTACAATATAACGTGCGTGAAATTGAATGCTTTAATTAATTTGAATGCACGGAAGACAGTATTACGTAATCACGCATCTTCTTGTTTTAAATTGAATGAACATTTCATGTAAAGGAACACGTTTTAATAGAATGCAAAGCAAACAAAATGTTTTCGAATAAACTTTAAACTAAATTTATATGTTAAGAAAAAAAATATCTGAATTACAAAATTATCTGTAGTGATAACATCGGCAAAATTGAATGCAAACAAAATGAATTTGAATGGCGAATTCACGAAATTGACCGGAGAATCCGGTATCGTTATTTGTAGTAAGGCATGTATAGCCTACTACTACTTCTTCTACTACCATGCACTTCCACTGTAAAGGTCATTTTCCCCAGCCCTGGTAGTTTAGTAGTAGTAGTCATCATCCAGATGATAAATTATCCGGGTGACCTCTGTCTTTGAGTAATCGTCAGGGAGGGGGGGTTGTCTTGGGGTAATTTTCTGGAGGCGGTTGTATCATCTTGGATGGTAATTGTCTGGGGGTACTCTTCCGGGTTTTTTTTTTTTTTTTTTTTTTTTTTTTTTTGGGGGGGGGGGGGGGTAATTGTCTTGGGGGTAGTTGTCTTGGGGGTAATTGTTCTTGGGGGTAATTTTCTTGGGGGGGGGGGGGGGTAAATGTCCGGGGGTAAATGTCCGGGTTGTAGCTATCCGGGTGGTATTTATCCTAGGGGAGTCATCGTCTGGGGGAAATTGTCTTGGAGGGTAATGTTCGGGGGGTTATTGTCCCGGGGGTAACTGTCCTGGGGGTAATTGTCCCGGGGGTAATTGTCCGGGAGGTAATTGTCCGGGGAATTGTCTTGGAGGTATTGTCCGGGGGTTATTGTGTGGGGGGTAACTGTCCTGGGGGTAATTGTCCGGGGGTAACTGTCCTGGGGAAATTGTCCGGGGGGCTAATTGTCCAGGAGGTAATACTGTCCTAGAACCGTAGCTCTCCCGGCCGGTCGACTAGGGAGGGGGGCCATTTTCCCGATGCCTTGAGTTTCCTGTCTCATCCTTGAGCTTGGCGCAGGTCTTTGAATTCGACGTCGAGCTCCTCAGTCGATAGGCTTCGCTATCTTAGCAGTAGCATCTGATGTGTTTTTAGTGAAAAAAAATATATTCATTTTGAATAATTCGTTGTTTTTTTAATACAAATTGTTCATTCATACTTGAACAAATATAAGACGCCTTGATCTTAATGACGGTACAACTAGGAAATAATATTGAATCTTTTGTTTAAACTGAATGCCATTTTTAATAAGCCATCTTGTATGCCCCCATTTAAAAGAAGGCAAATTATTCTCTAGATTTCCCTTCGTTCCTTTTGTTTATTCCCGGGCACATAACTATTGTTTGTAACAATGTTATCTTAATTGATATTTTATATGGCGTCGGTGGTTTGATTAAAATATAAAAAGGAAACGTTCTCATCGATAGAATAGGCATATACAATTAAACATGACAAGCCACGAAGAAGGCATTGAATGTTTTAAAACATATGATGCAAAGTTTATAGCTGAGCATTTTATTATTATTATTATTACTTATTCATCAGGCATTTCAAACAAAGTACAATGTAAC